>JAGFPH010003356.1:79302-96056 GCA_018207615.1 Philaenus spumarius | reverse complement strand
ACACTTTGGGATGGGATGTTGGTCGAGAAACCGCGTCACGCTGAAAAGTAAGAACAAATTTTTAAGAACTATCGATTAATCGACAGTAGGGTCACCGAATCCACAATATATAATTACTGATAATGATAATATAGGTGTATAATATAATAATGAAGTCACGTATAATATATTGAAGATAAATATATTGAATAATATTGAAAAATGTCTTATATTTCATTTATATATCCTGTCTGTTTGTGTGCGTGAGTGGGTGTATGAGAATGGCCAAAGAAGTATAACTTCCACCGTGTGGTCCGACGCACACCCAATTTTTTTAGATATTCAATTTTAATAGATGAGGCACGTTTATTGCTGCAAACTATTTAAATGGAAAAACATTTAATGGCAGATCAACTGATTGTTATTTGTTACAATTAGGCTAGTTACACAGTAGATACGGTGGTCCTATTCTGTGGCAGGTAGGAGACTGGTTAGGACCAGCGATGATGAGTTTGAATCCAGTAATCGGGGGTTAAAATTCTGACCATCGGGTGGTCGTTTATGTTTTCCTTTAGTTTGGTGATTGTGCCATTTTAGAAAGGTTTGGAAGAAACACTCAATTTATAGTTCAACATTTTTTTACTCTGTGTAAATCTGAAATTCCTCTAATATATCCGTTTTGTAATACTCCTTCCCTTTAATACATCCGTTGAGTAATACCTGAAAATTTGTGTTGATATCTGTGTAGTTCGTTCCTCAATCCTCAAACAGCCTAAGTATATTCCTACAAATTAGACCAAATAACAGTGAAAAATGTGTTAAAGCTTAGCTTGATGAAGCCAAAAGTGTTCGGCGAAACGGCAATGTCGTTGCGTCTACTACATCGTGCTGACAACCTAATCAAGGTGTTTATAGTATTATTGGTAAACAGTCCAAGGCAACATGATAAAATACTCGTTTATTTGTATACTTCTAAAGACAGTCAAGCCTGGATTTCTCCTAAGTTGTAAAATCAAATGTAGAGAAATAAATAAGTTTTTCTACAAAATTTATGGTTATGTCCTAAATTAATCACCTTTATAAAAATAATTTGTTTTAAATTTAAGTTTAGATAATGAATTCATTTACAGTATCCACTTATTGATTAGAATAAAGTTTCTTACCTTTTGTTTCTGTCAAGTGACCTCATTTTGGATATGTGACGCGTTTCGGGACTATTATCCCATCTTCAGACACAATGAATTACTCGACCGAGATCGTCAAAGATTAAAATTAATCACACAAAACACAACACAGCACATTTAAAGACAATAAGTTTTGGTGTACACCACTGGCTAGCGGACGGCAACTGTCAGTCTGTTATATCGCACACTTGGAACATGTTCTTTCCGCGGGCTTCTTGAACTCTTATCACTGTGTTATACAAGGTATTAGAGTTGAAATTTAGCTGGTCATTCAATAATTAATGCAAACATATCACATATACAAAAAAAAGATGTCACTTGACGGGAACAAAGGTAAGAAACTTTATTTTAAAACTTAATATATAAATAGACATCTGGAAAACATAAATACAAAATATTACAGTAATACACAATTTTATTTACAAATACAGTTCATAAAATTAATTAATATAATACAATTTCTGAAAGATAAATAATACCAAGATATCACAGTAAAGCTTCACAATAGTAACATGTATTGCTGATATAAATACCTTGATTTAAGATATATTTCACTGTAAACAGGTTGCACGCCAAAGGTGTCACACCAATAACAAGATACATGTTTTAATAATTCACAGCTGAAGTAAACATCATATCACTCTGATGTGCAAACTGTCTAAAGTAATAACATCTAAATTGTATTTACATTTTATCTACAACATTTGGAAAACTTGATTAAATCAATATAAGGATAAATGATTCCATGGTATATAATATTGAAAAAAAGTGAGAAACAACTTTTTAAGTTTAAATCCTCTGTTTTCGTGTTTTTTATGCAACAAATTATACAATTTTGAAAAGTTTAAGCGTTTTATTTAAGAACAATATTTTTTAAAAAATATTATGTATACAGTACAGTCTTGCTAATCCGGTCTCCGATGATCCGGACGTCCGGTTAATCCGGATGGCCTAAAAAAAAAAGAAAAAAGAAATTGCAGTATTTTACTGGGTACAGTACACGCAATTGAAGTTTACCGAGAGCGAAAATAGTTAAGGGTTTATTTGTCCTTGGCTATTTTTAGCGTGAAGAGAAAGCTCAGCCGAGGATAGAACGGGTCGGCCACCTGCCCTCCCGCCCATTATCTTTTGTCCCTCAGTATTTCAAGGAAGTGATCACTAAAACAGCTCGCCGTACTATACCTGACTGCAGACTGCCTGTCTAACTATCTGTCGAATCAACAGTTCCTTTTTGTTTTGTTTCTTGCTAGAAGTCTGGAGTGAAATTTTCAGTGCGCCCTATTCATTTAAACCGTGGTTTCAATAGCTGAAAATGCTCGAAAATCTTTGAAATTTGAGAAACTTACAGTTTAATAGTGTGGGACGCTAATGGTGTGTTTACAATTTGAAAATAAAAATGCTTTGGCACTTTATAAATAGAATAAAGTCCAAACTTTTTTATACTTTTTAATCCGTAACATCAAAAAGTTGCATTGCGAGAACATTTTTTGTTTTTAGGGCAGGTGCGTCATGTAAGCGAGAGAAATGTAGCTGAAAAGCTACATTTTCTGAAAATTATTTATTGAAAAAATGAGCTATTGTAGTTTCTATCATAACACAGTTAGAACACGAGCTTCGTTTCACTGGTAATGTGGCAACATGTACAGGTGGCCGACCGGTAGCTCGCGACTTGCATTCGTGTGAATATTTGACTGTAAAACTGGCTTCACTCTTGCGTTCAACTTGACCAGTCTATTTAATTCTGTGGTCACTGATATTTACTATATACTGTATTACTAAAACACAAATTTTAATACGTTTTCTCACTTAAAACACAAACGGTATACATTTCATGCATTTTTTAGGCTTTTTCCGTCTAATCCGGATTTTCACTAGTCCGGACAGGGTCCGGTCCCATCAAGTCCGGATTAGCGAGACTGTACTGTATATGCAAAAAGAATTAGTGTTGAATGATCAGGCAGAATACCTCACAAATTCACTATTTCTCCAATCTTTGACCATAGTCTGTCCATACCCATTTACCAATTTATTTCATTAGCCAGATAACGGTTTATTGTCCATCAAAATATTTACAAACTGTTTGCTTTTAAATATTTTTCATCACACTGTATCGAAATTAATAATTTGCAATTACAGCTGTAAATATTAAAAGTGATATATTATTGATTTCGTCCGGGAAAGACAGCTGAAGATTTTCCCCATACTGCTATGTAGTTATGCATTCTAACACTAGTTGCGCTAGTAGCATGTTGGGTCTATTAGTAATAGTTATGTACTTGGAATCAGCTGTTTTTACTAACTTAACTAGCAGTATGAACTTAAAAACAATGCAAACATTGTTGTCATTATTTTGTGAGCAATCCTGAAACCCTGCAGAATAAATTGCCCAACAAAGGAATAAACATGAGCAACAATGAAAACTGCAATATTCATATAAACTTTCATTCATAAATAAATTGTCAATAAATAAAGTTTAAAATGTAAAAATTATAACCTTTAATGTTTGTAAATATTGGATTAAAAAGTTATACTTTTTTGGAGTAATTACTTCATGTTGATAAATTAGAGTTTTTTAATTATTATTTGAAAAGTGATGAAAAGTATCGTTTATAACTCGTACCTAAAGAGTTATTCTGGTCTCGGCCATCGCCTTGCACAAAAAACACGATCGCGTACCGGAAAAGACCACTTTAGGTACTAGTGATGAAATATATTATTTCTTGGTCTGTATTCAGCTCCACGGACTCAATAAAAGTGATAAAATTTTACTAAATACCGTGCATTGTCTTTCATTAAATTGTTTGGACGTTATGAAGTTTTTACATGTTCTACCAAACCGTATTGAGGGTAGAGATGGAAAATAATTTGTAATAATCAAAAATATATATTTTTTTAAAAGACTAAAGATTACTATTTTTATTCCAACACATTGTTTGCAAGTTAACACAATTTGTGCTTATACCATAGTTTGACTAATAAGATCAAATACTTTCTTGGAAACTACCAGACTATAATTGATTGCAAAATTAAAATACTCTGCGTGAGAGCATCACCTTAATTTTTAATCAAAATATATCAAAGAGGCCCCATTTTTACAACCCAATATAACACCACTATCGGATGCTAACACCCCCCCCCCCCCCCCAAGAAAAACTTTATTTCACTTTTACTTTATCATCTATAAAGTAGAAAACAAAATCCAGGACTCAGAAAGTAAATGTAATGTATTTAGTAATGTAATTCAAAAGTGAAATATAACTGGGCACAACACGCCTTTATTGAGGCAACACCACACCTTGGTTTAATTCTGTTTTCTACTTCTTTGAATGATAATAACTGTAGAATGTGATTTATTTAAGTTTCTAGTACTAAATGGATACTACCCATTGCTACAAGTACCAAATGGGAAAGGAGTAAATATGTTAAAAATTTCTAATACGAAATACTTTTTAGTATTTACAAACTGATTGTAAACTTATACAGGACTAAATAATTGACTATATTTACAATTTAACCTAATTTAGGTTATATACGGATTGATTCCTTGATTTAAACATTCGAGCACAAATGTTTTCAAAGTTAGTTAAAGATGGTGTTTACGTCATTTGAAGATAATCTCCGTCGATAGGGACAACGTTGAACGGAGCTACCATGTGTACTTTCTGTCCATCTTGTGTCATGAACTCTAAAGTTTCAAAATCACTGCTTGCTACTTGTTCTTCTTGAATATTAGCATCCTCCTAAATTAAACAAAACAAGAATAAAGTGATTTTAATAACCGACACTGGATGTACCAGGAAATCACACATTAAAAGCCTTAAAACTAAACCAAACAAAACTTTAAGAATTGTCTACTCTTTTAAGAAACAGTGCCCATTCCAAGTGTTAAAATCTGTTTACTATTCATTAGTTCATAGTATATGGATTCCCTTGTTGGGGAAGGGGGGGGGGGGACATTTTCAGCTACTTTGAAACCAGCAATATCTCTTCAGAAAAAGTATATTCACTTTATCACTAATCACAATAAATGTCAACACTCTTTGCCGTTTTTTATGTATGTAGTGGAAGTAAACCTGTTTTGATAAATCAGTATAGAGAAGCCTAAGAATCCATCAAATTTGTTCAGTTCCAAAACCTAGTTTGACACTGCACATTTCAAATGCTATACATTTGTTGCGCCTAGAAAGTTTAACTTAATTCCAGAAAACATTAAGCAAAGTGCAACACTTAATACATTCAAAACTCTGATGAAATCGTAGTTGTTTAGCTTGAATGATGTAGAGCATTTAATGAGTATTTTAAAGTAATACTTGGAAATCTTTTTATTAGAAATATTATTTATTATGTTACTGATTATACAATTTTGAGTCAAATGAAGAGAATGAATAATTATGAATGAATTTTTGATTATGGGATTATAAATATATTTTTGTAAGTGAGAGTGTGTGGGTGTATGTTTATACTTTTCCGCCAGCTAATCATATGGTAGTAAACAACAATGCATCAATGAACTTCCACGTCTGTGTTTTTTTGGCATAACCTCAATTGTTATTGTAAATATTAATGTCCATTATAAAAAAATGCAAATTATTTAATAAACTGTAGCTGGAGGAAAGATGTTGAGTGTCATACGGGGGAAAAAGTAGCTTCCTGATCGGTGCTCATTCACCACTCGGATCTTAGGTTTCACCATACAAGTCACTGCAATAGCTGATCTTACGAATGGAAATTCGCTAAAAAATAGATTAGAAAACAAGAGTGGGAAAAATAAAACTTACACTATACAGTCAACTCCCGACTAAACGGGATCGGTTTATATGGGTTGCGGCTCAACCGGGATCGTCAACCGGGCCGAGAGACAAGAGAGGTGGTGGGGCGAGAAGTGAAAAAATTGACAAAATGCGGGTGACAGGAGGGCGGGCGGCCTTGTAGCAAACGAATAACGACTAACACGAAACTCATGCTACTGTAATCACGAGTAGCAGTTACTAAGTAGCAGTTGTATTATTGACGTAACATCTCTAGCCGAAAGTGACACACGGCACAGCTCTGAGTTATGTCGAAGGCTTTCTTAACTATTTAGACGGTCAAGGTGATGCATTATTATGTGTCAAGCTCGTGTTACGAAAAATAAGATCCACAATTTTGAAAAAGGAAGCAAACGCGAATAAACAAAAAACTCTGACGGACTATTTTAATCGTGTTTGAACATTGTAAATAATATATTGCTGTACTGCTATTTCAATCTAAATAATGCAGTGTTTGTAGTTTTTTATAAGTTTTAGGAGTGATTAAAGGTACAGTATATCCATTATGTTTATAATTCTTGCATAATACCTTGTATTTGTGCCCTATACTATAACGAATTGCTTTAGACAACATACTAAGAAAAATGAATTTCAAGAAAATCAAGGAATCAAGGTGCACTCTAATGAGCAACAAGCCCCAACAACGATGGGTTAAAACAACGTTTGCCCCACCATTATGTAATGTTGTTAGAAAATCGTTAGCGAAATATGCAAATTTGAATGTAGCTTTGACGGCTGATAATAATCGTGGTAAGATGCTGGGTAATCCTAAAGACAAAATTCAAGAACACAAAAAATCCGGAATTTACTGTATTAACTGCGAAATGTGTCCTAAAAAGTATATAGGTCAAACCATAAGAAGCATGAAGATACGAGGTAAAGAACACTTTTCTCATTTAAAATATAATAGGCCTGATAAATCTGCTATGGCTAAGCATTGTTTAGATGAAAATCATCATTTTAAAATAGAAAATTCTAAACTGTTAAAACATGTAACTAAACCCAACACATTGGACGCTTGGGAAACTTTTTATATTAACAAATACCGTAACATAATTGTGAATAATGAATTAGGTCCTTTACTGAATTCTTTATTAATGTAATAATGCTATGTTTTGTTAAATATTAATATTAGTTTAGCAATCTTATTTAAGTTATATTGTTAAGATATTTGATAAACGGTAGGCGGTGGTTAACGCCTTAGCATAGGTTATGACACACCCCCTGTAGGGTACGCCCCTTCTGGTTAGGTATTTATACGGTGCGTTGTCACACTGTTAGATCAGTTATAGTTTGGTTACTGTAGCCCGTGCATCACTGAGGATGGCGACATTGTCGTTGAAACGCGTTTGAGGTTAGTAAACGTATTTATTGTGAGATTTTGTGTTCAGGTTTTATTTTATCTAAGAAAATAATGTATTAAATTAGTAGAATTAATTGTTTAATCCTAACCAACAAAACAAAGTCTATTTTTATCTCGGTGGAAAGGAGGTTATAACATATTTTTGGGCTTATAACCTATTCTCCTTTGATACTAGCAAGTGCTAATAATGAGGACTTTTATAAGAATAATTAATTTTAAACTTTTTTGTTATAGAAGGTTTGTGAAAATTTATAAAATGGCTGGAGATATTTATATAATATTGATTACTTCTGAATTTCATACAAATTAGTCAGTTGGCATTTAGATGAACACAAACACAGACACATTTGATTTTCAAGTTTTTAAATCTCTATTGCAGTAGTGATTTATTTTTGGATGATTACAACATTACAACACATTCTTTTGTTCTGCAGTTTCTAGAAAGTAAAGCAGATTTCAATACTTTTATTAAATCTTGACGAACTGTTAAAAATTTAACTTACATTAGCAGAATCTATTTGCAGTTGAAGTGAGTCATCTTCAGCCATTTGTGTTGTTATAGGCTGGCCATCAGATGTTGTTAGGTGCACTGGAATTGTCTGTCCATCCTTTGTGGTAACTTGTAGAGATTGTCCATCTGAACTTATCTGAAGAAATTTAAAAATATTTCCACTGTCAAATTTGATTGAACATATAGGATACTAAAAGAATTTTAACTAACAGTACGTATAATGTACAGTACACACATAAAATTTGTAGGTTTGCAGGCCTGGCCTGCAATAACTGTCACAACTAAAACGTTTTACAAATATACTGTACAAAATGAGCAAAAACAATAAATAAATAAAACACAACACAAAAAATACTAGTCTATCACACTAAATAAATACAATAAAAATTGTGGGGTTTTGTCTTGGGTACAGAGATCCTAATACATATTGCTTCAATCTTCAGGCTCTCTTTTATTAAGCGTGGTAAGAATAATCTTAAAAAAGAGTTTAAAACTTTTTTATACCCAAATACTGTTATATAAAGTATTATATTTTTATAATATTGCCAAGAAAGTTTACACTTTTACAAGTGGTCTTAAGCACACCCGATTTTTTATACTAATTTTTTTTATTGATACAGCAGTAACGATACAACACTTTTTATCGGTTTGAAGCTCTATGTCTATATATAACGTATCATATAGATAAGGAGCTGAATCAAAAAGGATATACTGTGACAATTTAAAAAAAAATATAAAAAACCGTCTTTGTTAACAAAAATTATGAAAGTTTATTTGAAAATAAAATTTAATTTTTTATTGAAATATTTTTACTGTACAAACTATGAACTATTAAAAAAAAATATTGTTCTATTTTTTTTTATAAGTGGAAGCAGATTGAATTCTTTATTTTCATTTGTTAGAGATGAAAGTCAGAAACAGGCAATACCCTCTATATTTATTTATCATGGTTATTGTTTTGTCGATTTTCCATTATTTAATTTATATTATGTGATATTATTTTTTGTGTGTTTTGTATTATTCTTCTTCTTTCTTTTCTAATGCAGTACATGCAATGGTGAATAAAATAATTTTCAGAACAATATAGTTTTTCAAAAACTACCTCAAGAGCACTCCCATCCTGCATTGTGAAATGAATTGGATTTCCTTCATCATCCGTAACTTGGATAGGTTCTATGAGTGATTCCTTGACAAAGTTTTCTGCAGCTTCTACCGCTGTCATTTCAGAATCTTGTATATCATGCTCCTCCATAATATCAGGCACTATCATTTCTTCTTGCAATATCTCCTCCTGGAAAAGGAAAAACTTGAAATTTTAAAAACCTTTTGGGAAAAATAAACAGAGGACAATTTGTAAAAGTACTGAAATATTAACTTTACACTGGCGGTTTATGTACGACCTAGTGGAGCGGTTTTAAAAAAAAATTTGTTTATACTTGTTGTTTTTAAATGTTGATTTGATTGATTTTTTATTGTTTCCAAATATTTATATCACTATGTTTACACTAAAAAATTCAGTAAATCAAATAACTATTATATAGTTTACTATGACACTTAAAAAACTTTAAATATTAATAAACAATCATTATAAAAATATAAATGATGTACAATTATTATTATTACATTATAGTGCAATTTATGAAAATGTCGTTTTTAATATGTGGTATTATGTCATAAATAGTAGGCATCTGTGAAAAATCACAGGCAGAATGATTAAATACTTATCAGAAATAAATCATTAAAAAAAATACTATTTAAAGACTTTATGTAGGCCTACCTAACAATGCTAAGGGAATTTTTAACTTGTAATTGGGTACAAATTTTAAGGATTATAAAATTGTAGGTCTATTTTGTTAAAATTGTGTATTTATGTAATACATTATTATATCAAATAAAGATAAAAATATTACCTTTTAATTGCTTTTTATTTCATATTGATGTATCAAATGATTTAGAAGTTATTAGTATTGTAATGAAGAAATTAATAATCAACTATGTTTATATGTTATACAAAGATTTAAGTTTAACGCTAGGGTTGGTTTAAGTATTACAGACAATGGGAAAAATCAGCTGTTATATTATATTGTTACTCAAATATGTACACTTGCTTTTATGGGAGTTGATTGTATAAAGGTTACAATTATTACTATTGTGTATGGTATTCTCGCCTTTTAAACCTAATTTCAGTAAAATTAATTATACAATTGAATTATTGATATAAAAACTGTCCAAAAGTAAAAACTAGCACTCACAGATAACACATTGTGTTAGACTACCACAAAACACTAAAAACAGCAGCAACTAAATCCTCCAACTGCAGACACGTGATCATGTCTCCATACAAAATACTGCTCTACATTGGTAAATAGCTAAATCGGTTTAGAAAAGGTTCAACTAATTTTCAACAGATTGCACCACTAGCATATTTATTCCTAAAGCCAAAAGAATGGATACAGCCATGCTCTTTCAGCAGTAAGTTTTAAAACGAATTTATGCAGGATTGCTCCTATGCATAACATAAAACAAAATGTATATATAGGGCATGACTCTGGAAAGGTTAACAAATTAAGGCATATAAATAATTACATTTTAAACTAAATGGTCTGGAAATTAATTTACAATGTTTTGGTTTTAGCTGTACAGTAAACAAGATTTATTAAGCAAAATTTGTACAAATTTAGCCAATTGAAACTAGCTGCGACTTTTCGTATCATAGTCCCAGGATCTCAAAACCATAGCCAACTCAAAGGTTTTTTATGTACATGATATCTGCTGTAATTTTGCACTAACTAAATAAAATGTTATACATAAAAAAATACTCAACATTATACTGTACCTAGATTTGAATTGCACAATACACATTCATACTAATCTTCCGCACACAAACTCAAAACTACTTCAAGTATCTCTCACACAGACACACCCACACACACGACATTGTTCCATCACACGATCACATCCAACAAGCTCTCCGCATCGTCCCTACTCAATAACCAGTTCTTTAGGAGGATCAAATATTTGTTTAGTTTACTACATTGTTTAATTTTGTCAGTAAGTTTGTTGTGGAGTCTAGGTGTAATTACAGAGAAGAAATCTAAATAAATTGTTAATCTTGCTTTGGTATCTTAAAACACAATCAATTCTATCGCAAAAAATTGAAGAACCTTGAATAATAACGCAAAATATTTTGAGGACTTTTTAACAAATAACAAAGAGACAATATAGAGAGGAACGAAACGATAGTAAAGATGGCACCAGTCTCGTTTTTACGTATGAACCTCTTCTGTAATACTATCAAATCCCTAAGATTGGTAATATATGTACCTCCCCTACAATAAATCCCATACTCCAACCCATGTAAGATGCTCAGCTTACAAATTATAAATAAAAGAAATATATATATAAACTTGATTTGATTTGCAAGATTCTATTTTTAGTTTTATTCTATCTCGGGTAGTGAATTCAATGACCTGATTGATATATGGTGAAAAGGATCAGATTAGGCCAAACAAAGTAGACGATTTAGAAATTACCTTTGACATTTATTAATATCATAAAATATACGACAAAGAAAAATAAATTCAAATACATACAAATTATAGATTATAAATTTAAAGAGAGCTGGTGATTTATAAAAAAAATAATTTTAAGTGCACTGTACTTACGAAAAGCAGACCACAAACTTATTAATTTAAAAAAAGAAAACCCCACTCGCACGCGCAAAAACTTTCGTAGCCTAGTTCATTGTCGTGTCCGATTTACTGATACTACTTTGTACTTGTAGATTAGCAATAATAAATGTTACATGATTAAACTGTTAATGCACAACGCATAACGCGCAACACTTTTTTAGACGTTCACTGCTTGGTTTCTCGTTGATAAGTGTCCTTAGCGTCTTTCTCCCACGCTACATTCGGCCGGCGTCTCTTTCCTCTCCACCAATCAGAAAACGTCTGATGACATATTTCGTCAGATACGTTGGTTGCTTACCAAAGCAATCCCTGTGGATCTTGCGTGTGAACGCACGTAGGCCGTTTCTCCAGGAATTGGCTTGCAGGTGTTCGCTTATCTCGTCTAGACTTTTGGACGATGCTTTTCTAACTGTGTCTTGAAACTCGTATAATTTCCGCGTCTTGGCGTTAGTACAAAGACTGTCCATCTTCTCAAACCCTACATTTAAATTTAAAATCATTGATTTTAAAAATTGTCTGCCTTTTATTTTTATTCTACTGAAATGTACTTTAAAATTGTCTGCCCTTTTATATTTATTTCCTTTACGTTAAAATGCTTCTAATTATTAAGCTCTCTTTCTAAAAAACATTTGTAATATAAATTAAGTTAAATTCAAAAATAAAAATGCTCTCTTTCTAAAATTGACTTATGGTCCTATTCTATATTATTTTATACCTTGGGAAGTTGGAGATCTTACACCCACTATGGTTGGTTAAAATTTTGTCATTTTAATCCAGAAAATATGAAATGTAGGCCTAATTTTTATTTCTTTGTTATTTTTACAAGGGCAATTTTTGGGGTTTTTGGTTTTACGTTACAACCCTATCAATACCTATTTCTGGAGATTTATTTTGCCCTAGGACTTTTTTACTGACCCATATGAATCAGCCGACCAAGGGAGGCTTTTTTATCTAGTTTTCAAATAGTACTGCATTTACTCTACTCTGGAATAATGAAAAGTTCTCTTTGGCACAAATTATAAACTCAGTCATAAGTAGCCACGGTGGCCGTGGTTGTTAAGGCGTCAATGCTTTATCAATCATCATGGCAACTATCAATGGAAAAGTTCCGGGTTCAATTCCCATTGACCCCAAATAATTTTCTAAATGGTTTCTTAACAGACATCGTTGGCTGTGGTTCGGATTCCACGTAAAACTGTAGGTCCCGTCTTCATTAGCCTTAAGTGCAAAACAGCAGGACGTTAAACCAAAAAAACAAAAACAAAATAAATAAATAAGCTCAGTCTTGGCCATAATGTGACTATTTTTAAAAACTGTTAACCCTCCCAGTGGCAGACTGCCCAAAGTGACGTTCTGTCAGGCGCACTATGCAGCTATTTCGACAATTAGCGAGAATTTGCATACATTTGCATTTTCGATTAATTAATTTACTTAGAATTATCCAATCGTAATGAAACCGGCACCGTTGGAAAGAAAATGAATTAAACTTTAACTTTTGTATTTAAAACTTTTTCGTAAAACGTATATTTACATACGTAATCATCGTTTCAAAATTTTAGTACCTAAATCACCTGTGATTCACGCGTCAATGAACCCCGTATATTGTCAAGACTTTGTCTCATTTTCAACGGTCTGCAACTCATCACAGAAGTCATTTATGAAGAAGATCATAACAGCATTGAATTTAGCAGATGATTCTGTTTAAAACTGTGTCTTCACATGTTACTCTGAAAACAGCTGTTCTACAGGATTTACGGTGAAAGCTTGTAATTGGTCATAGATTTGGCCAATATGCAAGCCTGTTTAGAATCGATTCTTACAGTCTTATTCGATATATCCCTAAAATGTACAATATATGGTTTTAAAAAGAAAACTTCACAGTTTTTATCTATGTCCAATTCAATACATTTAGATTTCATAGGTTGGTACCAATGAACAACAAACCTTTCAATTCTCAGACTCTGAGAACATCGTCCGTCCGTATTTTGATGTTAGTTATAACATTTGTTTTGTGTTTTTTTTTGTTGGTTATTACAGTTTATAAAATAGTGTTATATTGTGTGTTAGTTATAAATAAATAAGTGTAGATTGTGTTTGAGTGAAATTAGGCTTATAACGGTGTTGTAATAAAACGGTAAGTGTATAAATAACATAGCCTAGAAATAAATTTTAGGTTAAATTGCCGATTTGAGGTTTTTGAATTTTCATTACAAAATGTAAAGTTATTTGAAACTGGGTAGAATGCTATTCGATTCTACATTTCATTCTCGAATTTTTTTTAAGTAAAAAATATCTTGGCCTGGTCACTTTGAAATTAGTCAAGATTTGCAGGTTATGTAGTAAAAACGTTCAGAATGTTATTTTGAACTAAACATTTGTGAAATTGAAATATATTTTTACATATTTCTATTTAGAACTAAATTATAAAACTTTTGTGTATTTTTAAAAAAATTACAAAAATGTTTTACTATTTTTTATGTAGGCATAAAGTTGTTTTTTTCCTTCCGTTTCTGAACATTTTTTGCTTTTTAAGCTAATAACTTTTACAATTTCAAAAGAAACTAATTTTTAGTGGCATATTTGAATTCTTTGAAGTTTCTTCTACAAAAAAAGCTATGGAACACTTTTAGATTAGGGTTCATTTATTATTTTTGGCGAATTTTTAAAAATATGCTTGCAAAACGCTATAAACGGGCTTTTCAATTTTAGCTTTAACCATGCCACTCCTAGGGTTAAGGTGTGTTAACTGTACATCTATCTTGTGTTAAGGTGTGGTTACTCTTACTTGCATTTTTACTTGGACTGTCATACGACGGACTTCTGAAGGGCTAACTAAAGGTAGTGCTTAGCACTAGTCTGATTAGTTTGCTGTATTCTCTGCTAGGGATGTTATTCTCTTTCATTTTTGACAAACTAACAACGTGTTTCGCTTAAAGGATTAATCTAGTCCAAAGTTAAACTGGCATTTATATCTAAATCACTAAACTAAAGAATAATGCAATATTGCTTATTATGTGACTTAATATGAAAAAATGTACCTTTTCACCAGCTGAACTGTTATCCTCATATGTTACATAAATAATCTGTTGTACATTGTCCTGGTCGTCTCCATCTACGACAGTCGGTCTCTCAGCGCTTAAGTCTTCTTGTAAATGAGAACGAATAATATTCCAAACAGACAGATCAACGCCTTCGGTCGTATCAGCAACTACGCCGGGCGTACCATCTACTGAGATAAATTTGATCTGGGTGTTATTAGCTTCAACTTCTTTCTTTAATTCTCGTTCATGAATCTTAAACAAAGAGAGGGATTTTAACATTGAATAAATCTCTTATATATTTCTAGTACCTATTATAGACAAATGTACCATAGTTACAGAATATGATTAGGAGGAATTTTGATTGTAATAAATTAATTATTTACCCATGTGAATTAGATAAGGTAAAAATCATTTCAACCTATTCCGAACATACAAAAGTAGAAATCTTAACTTCTGACTTCAGTAGAACCTCTATTAACCAAAACCAAGGGGGAAAGCAGTTTTGGATAAAGTCTAAGGTGCCTTTTGTAACGTAATGCATGAAGTCAGCCTCTCATTTTCATCTGCCATTTTGCAACATATGAAAATGTGAGTCAATACCAAAACAGATAGCCCCTTATTAGCTTTCATTTTGCAAAGACAAAGAGGTTAAAACATAGATCATTAAAAAAACAAAGTTGTGGAAACTTTAGATGCATGGGTGACGAATCTCTCACTTCAGCCAATGCTACCTATAGTTTGAGCTGCAACAACCTTTCTCGCATAAACTGAACTGTGATGTCACACATACTTGTCCTTAGAGCGAGTATTTCACTTCGCCCACTGTCCGAATTAAATTCACAGAGTGTATAAAACTGCATTTGTATTTCATGTAGTGGGCAAAAATTACGGACAATACCTGAAATCGGCTAATGCGGATAACATATATATATATTTATACAATATTATTTTATTGAAAAAAAGTCATAATTTAAACATTTCAAATTATTGTGATGTTACGATTACTCCCTCATACTATTAATAATGTCTTTCTTTCTGCCTACGTTACACTCATTGTATCAATTCAACTTCTATGCAGGCAGATTAGGATAGTTAAACATATATATCTGTCTTACCTTTTTATGTTTTGTGAGGTTAGAACAGTCTGCAAATGTTTTACCACAGTCTTTACAAGTATAAGGCTTTTCTCCTGCAACCAAAAATCCAAATAATTACTACTACAGTTAATTAACTAAAACCAGCCTTTAACAAACAGTGCCACAATTTCTGAAAAAAATATCACATTATGATTCAATAAACTATGAAAAAGAAGCTCAACAAGTAAAACTAATATTAAAACTGGATCTAAAACTACAAAATAGGAATGATTGTCAGAAAGAAAAAAATTACTTATTAGGCACTTACAAAAATATTATATTCACTATATTAAAATTACAAAAATGAGTATCCAACCATATTATTTGTGGCATATGCGATCCAAGTAACGACAAAAACATGGTAAAATACTTATATACATATAAAAAGGACATAAAGAATGAGGGGTCTAGTAAAATGAGAGACGCAATATCTAGTAATCAATGCTGAGTAAATTTCATTTGTATCAAATATAGATAAACCAAAGACACAAAATAAATAAATTCTAATAACTTAAATAAATAGATAAAAAAAGCAGACTTAATATGTAAAACTAAAAGCAGACTTAAATTTAAATAAATAAGAAAATACATTGTTTAATAAAAGTGTGTCATATACTTGTATAAAATTGGAACATTGATAATTGGAAGTGTAATACAAAACAACAAATACAATATAAATTAAAGTCACAATAAGTTACAAATTTTTTATTTTTATAACGCCTAACGTTATATATTTCTGGAAAAGTAATTGTGGTTCAAATTAGTGGAGAGTAGCATTTGTACATGTGTTAGACAGTCCGCAAACGGGTCGTTGTGCTATCATCAAGGAAGCGTTATTCGTACGCCTGGTCATTTTTGCCTAGGTAAATGATTAGGGGATGCGGAATACTACTCCCCGGAAAACTATCCCCCCCAGGTGAAACGTGACGTCACGAAATCTCTGCCAACTAACCAATATGGGAGCCGTGTCCGCGACTGGAATACTACCCCCCCTATAATACAAGTTCTGTTTATTTGAAAAAGCCACACGTTGGGCCGTC
>JAGFPH010003356.1:26024-49743 GCA_018207615.1 Philaenus spumarius | reverse complement strand
TGCTTAGATAAGTAAATAATGAGCTGGACTTGTGAGAACAATATAGATGAAATGAAACAACAACACAAAATCTCACAACAAATACGTTTAATAAATCAAACGCGTTTCAACGACAAAGCCGCCATCCCCAGTGATAAAGCCACAAAAGCCAAACTAATGATTTATTAAACGTATTTGTTGTGAGATTTTGTGTTGTTGTTTCATTTCATCTACCGGTACATGCTTAGATGATTCCATAGATCACGAAACTTCCAATAGAATGCAGGGTGGTGTTCTTTGAGTTACAGTGACTAGATAGGGATAGTGTCGCCAAGTGAGGTCTTGTTTCCTATTGGCCGGCAGCCATGTTTATCCTAAATTCTTATCTGTTTCTATTATGTTTGTTAATTTTTTTGCATGAAAAACAGAATACACTTTTTAAAAAGAAACAGTTTTTATTATTTAATTTAAATATAAATATCAAACTGTAACAATTAAATCGCTTGTTTTCCCTTTTATAAAAAAAACAAAGAGGTCATTCCTCTTATAATTACAAAGAGATATAACACTAATCTTTACATTATAATTCTGAGCAGATGACATTACTTTTAGGAAAAACATGGCGGCCACTTTCATATGGCCACATTGTCTCTATCTAGTCACTGTACTTTGAGTATGTGTAGACCAAATAAAAAATATAAGCAATGTCTGTTACGCCTTATCGGTCTGTGTTCTGTCGCCAGAGCAAATGAGTCTACTATCGCAAGTGTTCTCAGCGCGGCTTACGTCTATAGACGCATCTTTTTCACTCAGCTGTTATTTGTTTGTTTGTCAACTGACAGCTGACTGATATTCATTCAAAAGTTTTGGTTTTGTGTAAGTTCTTGTTTTTCTTAGTTTACTACATAATTATTTTATTTTTTAGACAACAATAGGTATTGCTTTTATGTATTTAGTTTTTGAATTGTAAATTCTGCTGAATTTAGTTTAAAATTTTTGTAATTCTATATTTTTATGGGGTCAAAATGCACACTAAGAAAATATTTTACAAAATTTTCATTTTAAAGTGTAAAAATAGTGAAAATTCAAGAGTTCACTCCCAGTCATATAACAGATAAAACAGCTGTTCGGATCAAACGCAACACATGTTTGATTACATTCATTACCATAGCAACTAACTTAGCAAATTTATAATAAGTTTTGTTATTCTTGACAACCAACAGCTTTTTTGGTTAGTTAACAAACTAAAAGCAAACAAACAAAAATCAATGAAAAATGCTTACCATATTATAAATAAAATAGCTAATTTGGAACATAATTTTAGGTTAGGCCTACAATGAACCAAAACATGATTATTTGCAACCAATTGGCAAATTTACAATCACGTAATTATTATTCACAACTAACAATTTTTTTAGATTATGTAAAAGCTAACAAAAGGCTTTCTGTATTATAAGTCAAACATCTGGTGTTACATAATATTATATTGTTTTCTTTAGATGGTAATATCAAAATTAGTTTGAAATGTTAATTATTGATTATTTAAATATTAATGGTGAAATTACAAGGCTTGCCACAATTCAAATTATTGGGGGTGGTCGTATCTATTTCGATCTCTTTCATACATCAGCTATGTATAGGTCGCTAATCCATCGTCATTTCTATGAACATATCAGAATATATAATAATCTGTTTGCATTGGCTTCAGAAGCGGGGTTGGTGGGCGAAGCAAACAGGGGCAGAGCCCCTTGTATTCTATACAAGCAATATTAGTACCTAAGTAATGTGCCAGATTCTCCACATTTGAATTTGTAGAGGTTAATTTTTTTTTGTATGTTGGCAAATCTTAGATAATTGGCTCTCCCAAAAAACTGAATATTCCTAATCATAAATAGATATATGAAACTGTATATTTCCCTGACTTTACCTGATTTTGCCTCAACTTCCCAGATCAACTCACGGCATATTTTTAAATTATTTTACTATATTTTAGTAACAAAATTCTATTGCAAATATTTCTGCCTCCAATATATTTTACCCCAAGTATAAAAAGATATATACAGTAAAGCTCCGATAATCCACATAATAAAGTGAAAATCGTGGATAACCCGAAAAACTCTATAAATGAGGTGCATAGACGGAAAATAATATTTTAAACATACAAATTTTCTTTTGTTGTACAAAAGACATAATGAAACTTTTAAAATACATACATATGTACAGTATAGCAGAAACCTTTACTCTACATCTAAATCACTAAAATAAAGATCAGTAAACAAAAAACAATACTGTATGTACAAAAGTGTTCAGTTACGCCTTTTTTTTAAAATCAGTCACTTGTTTATTCTTCTTGCTTTGAAAATACCTTTTCTTTATTCTAGATTGTACTTCTAGATTGTATGAGTTTTTCTGCCACATGTGCATCGTCGTCTTGTTCCTCTAAACTTGACGATGCACAAAAACTTGTCAGTAAAACATAATTTTCAACATTCACACTGTAGGGTCTATTGAATTTTCCTTTTTGTTTTCTTGGATTAAAAATGAATTTGGTTGTTTTGAAGTTTGTATTTAAAAAAAATTTCACGAACAGATAATCGAGGCTTTACTGTAATTTCAAATAGGCCTAAGCATTGTTTGCTGAGTGCTAAGAGAAGTTAATTTTTATCTTCAGTTTTTAGTGTTGATTAAATGGAAATTAATATAAACACTTTCCTAAAATTTTATAATTTACCAGAACAAACTAGAATTACTAAAATATAAAATAAAGATTATTATAAATAACATTTTATTTATTTATTTAATAAATATTATTTATTTGTTGTCAATTGTAGGCCAAACAAATAAATAATATAATTATATAATATATGTAGTTCTAAGGCTATCAACAATGAATAGGCCTATTTATTAAACTCGATTTACCTTCCTCATCATTTTGTGTGTTGGAGTTATTAAAAAGTATAACATCTATTCCCGATTTGTCGTCTTCCTCTTCATCAGATACACCTTCTTCTCGAAATATTTTTTCCAGTTCCTTGCCTTGCACAGATCCTTTATACCTGAAACAAAAAACATAAATAAATCCTGTTATTTTGTATCAGATAATTTTATGTTGACTGCTGCTTTAGTTTTTGTAGGAAGATAGAATTCTAATACATTTTTTAAACAATTAAATTATGAACAAATTCTGTAGTTTGCAACGTTTACGGAGAATAACACAATGGATACGATGCCATCCATAGTACAAGATCTACCAAAATGTTTACTGATCTGTGACGCCTCACAAGTGCTGCACCACATTGTCCTGTATTGCACAACCTTGCATTAAAGCTCGGCAAGAGTGAAAAATATTTCTGAGTTGACCGCAACTCTCTGAGTGAAAGAGCTGTTCACTACTAGCATTGAATTTGTGTGTGTTTCATTCTTCCGCTAGCAAATATAGAGCTTGCTTCATAAAAATGGAAACTAGATGGTTATAAACATAATCCTAACTGTAAACGTACTAAAATGTTAATGCGTGACAATGTATGAGAGTATGTGTTATTAAACTCAGCTTTCTTTCATACATTCAAAATTAGCACATTTATTATTTTGATAGTTGGAAGCGTACGTGCTTCCACAATAAAGCAGTTTTTTCCCATAAATAATCCAAATTTATTGAAATTACTTTTATTTGAAAGATAATTAAACTTTAAATTTAGTGAGCTTTTTAAATTTTTTATATGTGCATAACTGAATGAGAAAAAAATTGCAACTTTGATATTAAGTTAAGTCAAAGAACAAATTTAGTTCAAAACAAATTAAAAAACTAAACGATATACACATTCAGACTGTCCTAACCTTTAAAATGACATTCAAAATAATTTTCTGATCTAAATGAAAATCCAGTAATCTTGTTACGTGCCTTAGTTCACTCTTTATTTATTAATTCTGCAAAAGACCTAATAGCTTAATTTCAATATACCAATTTAAAAGATTGTACGCTATTTCTTGAGGTTAATATGAACACCCTAAGAACTTGTAGGCATAGGCTATGGTCCCCAAATGAATTGCTAAACATAACAGTTGAAAATCTAGTTTTTAATGACACATAGTTACAAAATATGTTATGAGGATTGAGAAATTTAGAACCATTAAATTTTGTCATTAATATTAATCTAAACAGACAAGTTTATAAAGAAAACTTATTGAATATCCGTTTTACGACAGATCAATGCAGGTTAGCGTGCTTTCTACTACAGTATATCAAATGTCACTGCAATTCCTTTATCCATTTAGGTGAAAATCGACTTTAGACACATAGAAAATCAGACAAACCAGTGATGCTATAATGATTCGGTTTTTTCCTAACGGAATCCTAAAAACCTGTTATTAGCAAATTTCTAAAGGAAAGATGAGCTATTGCAGTGACTCTTATGATGACCCCTAAGGTCGGGAGTGTTCGATGAACACCGATCATGGTCCCCAGAACACGTTTTGGGGTGTCATTAAAAATGTTTTATATATGTGTTCACACTGTAAAGGTTGCAGTTTACGTTCATAAAGTAAACATTTTTTGAGATTTTTACTGGAATGAAAATAATCTAAAAAAATAAATATAGAAGATTATTCTGCACATTTTATTTACACGACCTTATAGCTTGTTTGGTACCCCCAAAACCAATCAAAATGTAAAATACCCATAAAAGTACTTGGTTCAAATCCACGAGTTTACGTTCGGGCAGCTTCTGTTATGTAGCCGATGGCTGAGATGCAAACTCACGAAGCGAAGCAGCTAAAAATCCTAGGCCACAAGGTCAAGGTACAAACTCGCAAAGCGAGTTTTTCCTCTGATGACGGAACAAAGCAGTACGTAAGCCAGGAATGGAGTCTGAGACACAAACAAATTTTACTTATATATTTCGTACAAGCAAGCAGCTATTCAACGTCTTTGTGAGTAGACCAATTTCCCAAATAGTTAGTAGAAACAGTAAAACATATAAATTTAATTTTGGAAATTTGCTCAACTCATGTCAGATGTTCAGCTGCGTGATCGAATTATTTATTTTGTATTAAAAAAAAACAAAATAACAACATAAATAATTATACCTTTCAGGTATTTTTCTTCTCCTTTTCCTTCTGCCTTCCCCTTCATCATCTTTGCCAGTGTCAGTCTCTTCACATTTTATCGGTTCAACTTCAACAGAAACTTCTTGAGGCGAAGGGACTTTCTCATACTCAAAATACGGCTTTCGAGGACGACCTCTTTTTCTACCTTGTTTGGCAACTCCCAGTACTTCCAAAGAGATCGGATGTTCCGAAGGGTACAAATCTTTGCCAGGAACCACTGAATCACAAATACATTTTATGTTTAATATAACTTCAGACAATATTACTTTGAGACATGGAAAAAATTCACTTTCCAAAAAACCTAATTACTCAATCAAATGCCACTCATGCTAATGAAAGGTATCAAATGAAAGCAGAGATCTTTCTTTAGCCTTGGCTAAAGGTTCTTCCAGCCTATTTGCTATTCACACTACCAACGACACAACCTTGCACCTCCCGCCAAATAGAAGGCTCCCACAAAGACGCATATGTTAAGTCTTCCACATTGAACATGTTAACTCTCTGACTTAAAAATATTAAACATTACCCCATTTACTTCAGTACAGTAGTTAAATTAAAATTTTAACAATTCATTTTGTAATTATAGTTTACATATTCTGAAAAATGCAAGCACAATCGACACTATTATGTTCCTTGAAAACAATAAAAATATTATTCTATGAAAAGGATTAGTCCTGCACCAACCTTCAAAACTTAATTGATCTTCCACATCTGCTATCAAAACCTCCCCATGTTGAGAAGAATTTATGGTTATCTGCTGTGGTTCTTCATCTACAGATTCTATTGTCTCTAATGAAGGCTGTAAAGAGTCCCCAAATTTCTCTAACTCCTCTCTCTTTATTTGTGCTAGTTCTTCTTTCCTTTCTCGAGTGATCTATAAAAAACAATTAAGAACAATAATAAAAGTGCATAATTGGAATTATCAAAATAACAACTCGTACAAAATAAAACCAAACGTTTTAAATGCATTTGCTGACACCACAGACCTTGCAAATAATACGTGTGTAATTCAGTTGCAAATAAAAATCCAACAACAAGACTCTAATTTTTTAGCCTATGGTTTAGTTGTAATAGTCTTTCTTTAAATATACCTGAAACAATGTTTATAAACTTTTTCTTTTCCAATTCCTTTTAATTCCGAGTTCCTCTGAAGTACCATATTGTTGGATGTTGTAGTCAGTTTCGTGAGTGCAATGAAGTTACCTAAATAGAATGCACTAAATACCTGGGCTTTAAATCGGATGAAAAACTATCGCTTGGAGAACATTTTAAAAATATATATAAGTTTTTCGTTTGAAAAAATATTTGAATTTCATTTGTCAAAACATATTTACCTGAACAAGTACAGCGACAAATTAACTTTGCATTTTTACATTCTAAGTTGGCTTATAGTTTATCTATTTGGGGAAGTATATATAATTCACTCTCAATTTCATTGATTAGACTCCAAAATTCTTTCGCTACAATGTTGAGTAAAAAAAACTGATTTAAAAACTCTAAATTTTGCATAATGCTTTTAATGCAAAAATTCTTCCTCTTCCTTATCTTATGTTTTCAAAGTGTTGGAAATGTTTTATAGAGTACTAGCTGGCCCGACCCGGCTTTGCACGGATAGACAAATCAACCTGATACTAATAATTAGCCCAAGTGTTGTTTTTGTTCATTGTAAAAAAAAAAAAGTTCATTGTAGGCCTAACCTAAAATTATATTCAGTTTTTGATCCAAATCAGTTGTTGATCAAAATCAGCTGTTTTAAGCTTTTCATACGAACAGCTGTTTTTTGTGTCCCTGATAAAATCAAAAGAAATCTTTCTTCTTCTTCCTTAAGATTGACCTTCCATAAGATTAACATTGAAACTTTGAGGGCCACTGGGGCGTAGCCCTAATGTCCTAGGACTTCGGTAAATGGCCTAAAACCTTCCCAGGGTTAACCTGTGTTACTATGCAAAATTTCAAAGCAATCGGATAGACGGTTTGGTAACGCATAAAGGACAAACATACAGACAAACGTACATACATTGAATTTTATATATATAGATAAGTGGTAATGAAGGGGCTATAATAAATCAAGCAGCCCACACAAGGCAAGTTAGGAAAGGTATTTTAATTATATCCAAATGTGGAATAAACATTTATTCAAAAAACGTTCTTCTTTTTTGGGTCAAAATTCTATAACATTTTGCCATTATATTTAAAGGATATCTCTGATATTATTTCAACTCTCCAACTTTTTTCTTCTTGTTTTGCTGTTGAACTGTTGAAAAAAGATAATTCAAGTTTTTTTAAAATAATAAGTATAGGTTAAATTACCATCCCTACCTGTTTTTTTAACAGCAATCTTATTTTCTTCTGACCTTCTGCCAACAGATCGAAGAACTGTACAGTAGAATGTAATTGAATGTTACATCCAGGACAAATAGTTCGTGGTAACGTTCCTTCTTCGCTTATCTATAAACAACATACGTCTACGGTTAAAACACAATTATCATAGGCCTATCTGAAATGACCTTTGATCTTAAAAACAATAAATTAATAATTTGGAAAATGCATGCTATTAGAGAAACTAACATGATAATCTTTCATATTTAGACAGTTTATTAGAATACTTCTAATAAAAACAATGAATAGCATTGGTTGAATTTTTAACTGCTGTACTTTAATTTTATTCAAAGATAGCCGAGCTTTGTTCATCAGAAAGATAAATTAACAAATTCTATATAAAATTTAAAGAAAATTTTACAATTCATCATTTGTGAGGTGTAAAGAAGTGCTCATGTATATCCAAACCTACCACAAAGTAGGAATAAAAGGTTTTTATTACTAATATTGTTTTATAATGAGGTTTGTAAATACAGTACCTATTTTATACTGTCTTGTGGTCTATTACATACCTCGTAAAGACTACCACGGTTTTGAAACATTATAGTTTCATCTTCAAGCCGCATATTCTGACAATTCCCTCGATAGAGGTTGTATAAAAATTACTTAAAACATAACACAACACAATAACGTTTAGGTTATACGGACAAACATAATTTATTTCTATATAAATATTATTGTCTTGTTATGTTCAAGTGTTTTTATATTTCTTTATGACGACTTCTATGGCGGGAACTGAGAGAATGTGCGACCTGAAGATGAAACTATATATATAGAGTCTCAAAACCACGGTAGACTATATATACAGACCATGAGACGGTCTATATATATAGACCGGTGAGTAATAGACCATGAGACCGTTTATAAAATAGGTACATACCGTACCTCTATTACACATTATTTTTATGTTTAATGGTTCCTTTTCTGTACGTTTATATTTTTCAGTCACTTCCAAGATAGTCTACAGTATTCCGGTTTGAAAGATAAAAGGTTAAAACACATGTGTAAAAATTGAGAATGTTCAGGGTTTCACTCATCTTTTACACTGAGCTTGAGCTATATTTATTGAAGGTTATTGTTCTCTCCTTTCCTGCACCTTTCAGCATTTTGTAATCTTGAACCTAAATAGAACTCGCATATCTATTCTTGCCTTCAGTTAGTGGAGAAACAGCCTTTGATGACATTAAATCAAAACATTTTAAAGTACAGTAAGACCTCGATAATCAGGCACGCTCGGGATCCGGTGATGCCAGATTATCGAATATGACGGATTATCGAGGTCTTCCTTTAAAATGGTTTAAACAGGGTATAAACTATAAATAAACGCACATTTATTGTATATACATATATATTATTATTATTGGGTTGTTAAAGAGTTGTTATAACACACAAGTATATATAGAGTGAACACGTAAATTACACGTTGAAACTACATAACAATAACTGCGTAGAGAGATTGCCGCTAACTGATAGGCCTCAGGTACAGACAGCTCCATTCCCCTTTGTTGTTGGCTTCTGTTAGTCAGTACGTGATGGGGGTTTGCTATTTTTACTCCAGCCTGTCACAAATTCATCGAACCCCTTTCACTTCCAAACCGTGCAAAGCGGTTTTAAATCGAACAATTGTTTACAAAAAATTCAATCTATCTTTTTCCAAAAACTCAATTTGTTCCAATAATTTTCATTAAGTGGAATACGTTCAACAAAATACTGTCCTTTGGTAATTCTTCGGTATAGTAGCCTCAACTACAAACTTTTTCATATGAACACACAGTCAACTTAAGTGCTGAATTGATGTTATTTGATAAGAATTGAAGGTCGGAAAGTCAACTGCGTTGCTGTATGAGCGGCACAACATAAAGTAGAGGAGGTCAAAGTACAAAGATAAGGCCGAATGTTCAGACAACGTCGATTAGTTCAGTTGGTGATGGCGGCGTGTTCGAGTAGCATATTTCGTGTTTGTGATGCTTGTGAACATAACAATACATCTTTCATACAGTTATCTGCATCCGAAGATTTATTAATAAAATATTTATACGATCGCTCAGTTTTACCAAAAAGTAAAAATTGCCCAGTTTGTGGAACTGACATGTGGTTAGAGGAGGGAAAACACAACTCTTTCGGTGTAAAAAACGTGTTGAGAAATTGAATAGCCGTAAGAAAAAAGTAAAAGTGCAGTGCGACAAAAGCGTGTCACAGTTTGCTGGTACTTGGTTTGAAGGTAGTAAATTGTCAGTAAAAGTAATTTCTAGGTTTGTTGCCTTTTAAACCCCCCAAGGCACGATGTTGCAATGAAAGAGCTGTTCATATCTAGTAAAACAGTGCTGAACTGGTCAAATTTCATACGGGAAGTGTGTTTTACTTTTTTTTTGTTTAACAGCCATGCCCATTGGTGGGAAAGACAAAATAGTGGAAATCGATGAAGCCAAAATTGGACGTAGGAAGTATAATAGGGACCGTATTGTAGATGGTAATTGGATTTTTGGCAGGATTGAACGTGAAAGTAAAGAAGTTTTCATTGTTCCTGTACCAACTCGCGGACACAAAACCTTCCTCCCTGTCATTCATAAGTACATTTTTCCTGGTACAACAGTTATCAGTGACTGTTGGCGTACTTATAACTGCCTACAATTTCAAGGTTATAAACATTTAACCGTTAACCATTCCTACAACTTTGTAGACCCTGATACAGACGCCCACACACAAACAATAAAACGAACATGGTGCGAAGTGCGTTCACAAGTTACGCGGTTTGGTAACCGTAAGCACCACTTACACGGGCATATCGCCGAGTTTTTATTCAAAAGAAAATATAGTGATTATAATCCTCGTTTACATTTCCTATAGTGCGCAATTAGTGAGCTTTACAGTAGTGAGAACCCATCAAAGGATTCTACTGACACTGTTGCTGAAACTGATTCTGATTACTAAGGTAAATATCACTTTCCGACTCTAAACTTTGTTGTTTTTAGTTATAGGAATGCCTGTTCTAACATATGTGTCATCATATGAAAAAGTTTGTAGTTGAGGCTACTATACCGAAGAATTATCTGTCTTTTAACCGGCAACGTTTTTAAAGGACGACAAAAACACATTGTTTTGAATCGGTTCGATTTTTAGGAGAAATGTTGATTGAAATGTTTGTTTTGGACAAGTTTATTGAGCAGTAGATTTTTACACACTGCTTTTGACGGATGCGGAGCCAACAGACAGTGTAGACCGGGCCTAAATCACTCAATAATTACAAAAACTGCTATTTTTAATGAGTGCCAATTTTCAAGATTATGGATTCCAAACTATCGAGTCTGCCGGACTATCGAGTGCCGGATTGTCGAGGTCTTACAGTATATGATGCATGAATAGTAGGCCTATTGCTATAGAACTAAACATTTTAGTTTAGATAAAAACTTAGATCCAGTGATGGAACAGGCCAGCGTATTTTCACTGATATTCTCTAATTTGTTATAAGATCTGTTATATTTTAAATTAGCCTACTTTTCATGCTTTGAAACATTAAACAAATATTCATAATTTTTAACACATAGGCCTAATTATCAGTTTTAGGCCTATATTATTTAAAAATTCAATGTTTGCCAATTAAATATATTTAATAGAGTGGTTTTGAAACAAGAAGTTATCTTGTTCACCCAATTGAAAATAATCCATGCCCCTTAAAATAATTTATGTCATGAAACTTATTTATAGGTAAGCGAGTCCTATATGACAAGCTTGGGTTTGATTTTTCTGGTTTTTGAAGGTGAAACCCAGATCATATTGAGTTATATTCAGGGTTTGGATTGCATGGATAAGAATATAGCATGTTGCGTAATATTTTGTAATATAACCAAACATAGAACTATTCAAATTTTAAATGATTGGTTAATAGGAATAAATTTAATTATACTAACATACAATGCATACGTAATAATAAAGAAAACCTGAACTTAAACAAACTTTCAAGCTCCAATCACAGTATATTTCCAGTTTGTAAACATGTAACTTTTAACACTTAAATTTGCTTTAAAAATTCCTTAAAATTGCCAGTTGTAGGTTAGAGGGTGAAGGCATACACTGTAATTTCAAAATGAATAGCATCTTTAATAACAACTTAACAAAATATAAATGTCTCCAAGTTAAATTTCAACATTTAAGTTAACCACTATAATTAACATAATTTATTGAAAAGTAAAATGTTTTTAATAAATGGGATTTACAAATAACTCAAATGCTTTCACATTAGTCTATCATAAGATATTATTAGTCTTAATTTATGATATTTTTATTTACAAACTACTGGCAACTTGCCCAATAAGCCTACTAATAAAGGCCTAATACCAGTACTATTATCTTTGTCAAATTCAAAAGTAATAATTAGGATCTTAAATATTCTTATCAGAGAAGTCTAGAAATCATTTAAATGTTGATATCATTATAATGAAACATAACACAGTATTCTTAAATGTCATATATTTTGTTAACATGTTAATGGAATGGTTAAGTATAATCCTTATAATAGAATGTTAGTTTACTATGGTCTTTCTAATAAATTTAATATTCACGATTTGAATTTCGGTCACACGAAATAGAATGCTAGGCTATGTACTAGACAATTTAAGAATCAAATGCATACACAAATAAAACCTATAGGTTAAGATCGTAATCCTGTAAATAAAGGGTAAGTAAAATGTTATTTACTTCTTAATTAGAATTTTAGGCAGTAATAATGTAAAAGAGGCAACTTTTAAATAAAATAAAATAATCTTCTCTAAAGTCTAAAAATTGATATTGGTAGTACGTCTTTAGAAAGCAGTCCAGCCTCCATCTTGCAAGCTAAGAAGGAAGTCAAGTTGCATACTTCAGTACTATTTGTAAAAGTTTGCTTACCTTAAATGGAAGATATTTGTTAATTATTCCTTCTAAATCAATCTCTTGAGATAATTTGTCGAATATGTAAACGCCATTAGGATTATCTTCAGCACACAATCTACAAATTTTAGAATCATATAAGGTAGTCCCCATGATGTTAACGTTCAAAGCTCATATTTGGGAACAACCAATTGGAAACGTTCATTTATTACAGATGTTCATGACCGTTTACAATTGGTTTCTTCCAAAGCGGGGGAATTTGAATGTTTAATTTAAGTTTATGACGTAAATAAATTAAATTTTGTGTTACTAATTAATTGATAGTACCTGGGCGACCGAGCATTACTCGGTATTTTTTTTAATTGTGTTTTTTTTTTATAGGAAAATGTATGTAAATACAAATCAGGTAAGTACTGTTTTGTAGGCCTACTCATAACTCGCGAAATATTAGCACGGGTCAGCTGATTTCAAGCTTAAAACAATTCTAACCTTTAAGACAAATTATTTATGTTTAATACTTACAAAATAAATTTAAACGAGCAAATTAAATGGAAACATTTATAGGAGACAGCTGATGGAAATATTATAGGAAACAGCTGATGTTTGTCATATGTATCCTATTGATTTTAAATTACTTAACCCCAATGTTAAAAATTTTCAATTTTCAAATGAGTTTTTCAGAAAAATACGAGTTTTCCTGAGGTAGTGGTTTTCACCAATCGATTTTTTAGTCCCAAAAGCCTCTAATCCCAAACTTTCAGCAAAATCCTTCCGCTGGATCTCGAGATTGCTCGTACAAACACACAAACACACAAACAAACAAACAGACATTGCTCGTATTAGAGTATAGGATTCGTTTAGTACATAAACTTACTCATTGAAGTAAAGCACAATTTGGTATGTTAATAAAAATCTCAAATGATCATCTACTACAGCTGTTATATACATTAGTTAGTAAAAATGTCAAAAATATAAGGCATATGTGACCATTAGGTTTTAATTAAAAGTGAAGAAAATGTAACAAACATATTTACAAATCAGATTTTTCAGGAGACAAGAGAAACACTTCAGGAGACAATATGTGTAAACTAAAACAGTTTTGACTAATGAGCAGTTAAAAAAATGAAATTGTATCTTCTCATAAACACAGTTTAATTCAAAGGGTTTTTAATATCCTGCCAACCTCAATATTTTATTTAATAGATTTTCTAAATTTTTTTATTTCAATCGTATATTTATTGCACTAAACTTACACATATTACAAATAATTCGATACCGCAGCTGAACCGCTGTTGTGAGTTGAGCAAATTTTGAAAATTAAGTTAATACGTTTTAGGGTTTCAACCAACTATCTGGGAAATTGGTCTACTAACAAAGGCACTGAATAGTGCCTGCAAGTACGAAAGGTATTAGTACAATTTGTTTGCACTTCAGCCTCCAGCCTGGTACATATTATTCTTAAGTTATACTAAAAAACCATTTGAATTTAAATTACTTTCATCTAAGAGTAAGGATGGGGCAATTACACCCATTACTTGAGGGAGAATGTTCGCAGATTTTTGGGTCAGAAAACTCAGATCTTATGTCGGATTTAAAAAAATTGTACCAGATACTCATGTCATTAAATTTTTTTGTGCAGTACTACTAGTACTTGCTAGTAGTATTATAAAAAGGTAATTCAAAATAATTGAACAATGTGTGCAAGTATTTTTTTCCAAATATATTTATTTGTAAACAAAAAATTGCAATTATTTAAGTAGATGTTTATATACATACAGATTATTATTTTACCTCTATTCTGTCTTACTCTATAATATAATGGTTTTATCTCTTATTACAGAAAAGTAGGAAATCGATGTTACAGGAAAAAGAGATATGTTAAACTTAAATAAATGCTTAGCAATTATAGCCTATCAAAGGTTTGTGCACCTTATTCAAAACACAAAATGGATCATAGTACTATTTACTAATTTAAAAAATACAACTTTTGGTTATTGTAATATTTTCAATAAAATGTTTAAGTAGAAACTAAGACACTTTAAAGATAAAAAGAGAGGTTGTAATAAAGTTACACTCAAACTAAAAATTTACATCTTGTAGTATTAGTATTTCAACACAAAAGCTGGTAATTTTATTGTAAAATAAAAAATAGTTCGTTCTGTTAAATATTATAATTATAACTGCTAATTAACAAAGAAATATATTTACAAATTTGTTTTGAAAATGAAGTTCGGACTTTAACCAAATAAGATTAAGTATGTGGGAGAGAAATTGATTCTGAGGCGAATTTATGGATAAGTGAAAAAAAGAAATAATTGGAGAAATATTTCAAATTAAAAATCCACCTTATAGGAAAATTGAGATGTTAATATTAAATAACACTGAAAATCTAAAATTTTTGCTTCGTTCACATTTTTTACAGGTAACAAAAACAAACTTTCTTATTATACAATAAAGTGTTTAGATATTAATATTAACAACTCCATCTTACAAGCATTTGTTAATTAAACTGAATCTAAATAATATATAAGAAACACAGAAATATTGCTTCATATCTTATTGAATAAAAAACAAAAGTCAAAAGTTAGTCATGTAATTTACAAAAACAGATTGTCTTCTGCTTTCTTGTAGACGTTTACAATAGGAACTCCAGCTTAAAGGAAAAAGCACGTGTTAGTAAAAATACAATTAACATGTACTAGGGTCATCCAGAAAATAAAGAATGTTTGCTCACAACAGCCACAACTACCACTTCAATCCCATGCATACCAGTTAGCTCCCGTCCCTTGGTACAGTGCGAGCAGAGTTTTGTTGCTGAACGGATTTGCGTCTTTGTTCTGTAACCTTTCAAAATAGCAGTGTCCATCGAAAATCCAAAATATTTGAAGTGCATAGTTTTGTTCGTATTGTGAACGCACAAAATGTTCTGCCTATTGAAATGTATAGGCAAATAAAAAATGCATAAGGTGGTAGTGCAATGAACGAGGCTTCAGTGAGATAATGTTTAATCAAGGAAGAACCAGTGTGCACGACGAAGATCGGACTAGGAGGCCACACTAGTTACAGATGAGTTGAAGACAAAATTCAGGAAAACCGGTGTAACCAATATGAAATAATGACAGAGCAACTCGGTTACAAAAAATTGTGTGCTCGGTGAGAGCCTAAGATTTTGACCCAATCACAATGATTATGACAAATTTCTTGACCGCATAACGGGAGATGAAACTTGTGTTTCATACAAGACTCCGGAAAACAGTGTCAATCTATAGAGTGGCACCACTCAAACTAAACCACAAAACCCAGAAAAAAAAAATTGAACACCAGAAAGGCGATGGCAACCATTTTTTGGGTCCAAAACGGTAGATTTATGCCAAGAGGAGCCACAATAAAACTCAGAGGCAAATTGTGGAACTCTCCAATGACTTAAGACTAACCATCCAAAATAAGAGGCATGGAATGTTGTCAGCAAATGTGGTTTTGATTCATGACAATGACGGCCCCATACATCAGCGCCTTATGTGGGAAATGTTTGGACATCCTCATTAAAGCCCTGACTTGGCACCAAGTGATTGTCACGTATTCCCAAGACTAAATTAGGAATAATAACCACTTATAATTTTAGAGAGGCAATCAGTTCGCAACCGATGAAAACCTCAAACAAAAAGTGACATCCTGGCTCAAATCATTGGGGGTAGAGGAGTTCAACATTGGAATTGAAAAACTGGTGCTACGTTACAATAAGTGCCTTGACAGCCATGGCAACTGCATTGAAAAGTAGAGTGAGGTATCGTGACTATGTAAATCAAATATTATATGAATACCTTTCTTTTGTATTTACTTATATCAAAACGTTCTTTACTTTCTGGATGACCCTCGTATTCACAATAGTAACTTAAATTAAAGGAATGGCTTTTCTCTTGAAGAATAAGACATGAAAGCTACTATCGCGAGCACAGAATAAGGCGGTGAGAATTTTTGCGCTGTTGTCAGATCGTGCAAGCTAGGAAACGTAGTCTCTTACCAGACCAAATAGTTTTGTCCGGTGGCGCACGGACTAGGCAACACTGGATGCTCAGTGTTGACAGATAGTGCCACAGAGCGAGCGATTCTCGACCGATCCTCGCTTAGCCAATCCCATATCTGGCAATAGCGCAAAAACTCTCACCCGCCTTTTTCCGTGCTCGCGACAGTAGTAATGTAGTTTATAGAAACAAATTGTCTTGTGCTTTCTTACAATAAAATACTTTGATATTTACAATAGGAACTCCACCTTTCAGGAAAAATCATGTGTCAATCAAACAAGACATTTATATACAGGCTGATCAATTCAAGGAGGCCACAATTGGTATATCAGTAAGTATTAATTTTACAGCAAACTTTAAATGGAGGGAACCTTTCCTTGTTTTTTGAGAAATTAAAAAATATGTAGTTAAATATTTCTAAATGGCCGCCATTTTCCAACATGGCGGTCAACTTTGAAATTTCTTATGAAAACCTCTATTTTGTATGATGAATTTGGACATGCAATTTTAAGACATTTTTATTCTTGGTGTTTTTTAACCGTTTAGCCGCTAGGAGCTCTGAAAGTTTCAGAAACTCTTATTTCAACAATATAAAGAGGCATGTTGGCATGTTTTACTATTTGCAAACAATAAAATTTAACTCAAAGTGCAATATGTTTTTCATAGGAATGTGTTAAAAAAGCTGTTGCAATTTCACAAATACTTTATTTTATATAAAAAACGTACTTTCATTATTTTAAAAAATAGTTAACGCAACCACTAGGTATTGTGTAAGTGCAAGTACAGCTCGCTACAGTATAACAGAAGTAACACATGATTGTGTTGCTATTCAATAGCCAGCTTTTTAATTGTGCAAATTTTCACTTTTATTTTTACCTCGTCTAACCTAGTAATTGCTTTGTTACCGGCATTAGTAGGCTACTGTTAACTAGCATCTGTTGTAGTTTTGAATAACAAATTTATATAAGTTTTGGGCATGTCTACTTGAAATATTTTTGTGTATTTGTTTCTTTGAAAAAGTGAGTTATAGCTCTTTGTTTCACTTTTGTTTTATATTGTAAAAATGGAGTTTACTAATATTGAAAAAGTGGACATGTTGGAAGTTTATTTTCTATGTGGAAAGAACAGTGCCTTGGCAGCAAACCGCTATGCTGAAAGATACCCGGATAGGGCAGCACCTAACCGTAAGATATTCACAAGACTGGTTGAAAGGGTCTTTTGTTAAGAAACAACAATGCCAACCAAGAGTTGTGAAAAAAGACGTCGAGGCAGATGTCTTAGCATATTTTGTGGTGCACCCCAAGGCCTCAATCAGAAAAGTAGCACATATGTATCACTTGTCATTCGGAACAATACAAAATTTAATTCGTAAGCACCTCCCCACCCTTACAATTTTACGCCGTTCAAGCTTTAATGCCTGGAGATGAAGGAAGGAGGCTTACGTTTTGCGCTTGGCTAGCTGAAGTTTACTAACAACCCTGGTTTCTTACCTAGCATTATTTGGACAGATAAGACCAATTTTTTTGAATAACGGCAATTTTTTTTTAACCGTAAAATCAACCATTATTGGTCAACAGAAAACCTTCTGGCTGTAAGAGAGCGTGATCACCAAGTTAGATTTTCCATAAACTATCGTGTCTTGGCTGTCCATTTCTACCATGGGACTCTTACAACAGCCCGCTACCTTCAGTTATTAGAGGAAGTTTTGTTGCCCGCTATTGAGGATTTGTCGCTGAATGTTAGAATGCAACTTATGTTCCAACAAGACGGAGCGCCGGCACACAATGCTCACGCAGCCGCCGACTCTCTGAATGGTCACTTCCCAGATAGAGTGATAGCCATAAACGGAAATGTAGCTAGGCCAGCAAGGTCCCCGGACCTAACACCACTAGATTTCTTTCTGTGGGGACACTTGAAGGAAGAACTGTATATCGATAGGTATGCTTCGGTGAAAGAAATGTGCAACAAAGTGATGGACATTTTGCATAACATTCACCATAACAAGTTAGCATGAGCCTTAAATGACTTGCACAGGAAGGCGTACGCATGTATTTATGAAGATGGAGGACACTTTGTAAAACTGCTTTAAGTCATCTTGACTGTCTTTTTGTGTCTCAAAACATTTTGTTGCCATGATACAAAAAAGTTTCTTACTGTGTACGCTTTACAATGTAGGAGAAGAAATCTGTAAAAATAGTACAGTTGTCATGTAAGCTATTTAACAACTTTTAACAGTAATTTAAGTACGTTTTTTGTATAAAATAAAGTATTTTTGAAATTGCAACAGCTTTTTAACATTCCTATGAAAAATATATTGCACTTTGAGTTAAATTTTATTGTTTGCAAATAGTAAAACAGGCCTCTTTAATATTGTTGAAATAAGAGTTTCTGAAACTTTCAGCGCTTCTAGAGGCTAATCGGTTTAAGTTTATAAAAAAAAAAACACAAAGAATAAATGTCTTAAAATTGTATGTAAAATCCAAATTCATCATAAAAATAGGGGTTTCAATAAGAAATTTCAAAGTTGACCACCATATTCGAAAATAGTTTAGAATAGAAGAAAACCATTTAGAAATAGTTTAACTATATATTTTTTAATTTCTCAAAAAACAAGGAAAGGTTCCCCATTTAAAGTTTGCTGTAAAATTAATACTTTCCGAGATCCCAATGGTGGCCCAATTAAAAAAATCACATAAAATAGAAAATGTTTCAGAGGCTGTATCTCATAAACGGTTGGGTTTAGGAAACAATGTCTTAAATTTGTGTCCCCAATCGAAATTCAACACAATAAATAGGGGTTTCCATTTGAAAAAATTAAGTTGGCCGACATATTGGAAAAATGGCGGAGTTTTTGGAAAATTTAATATTGTATTTTTAATGCAAGGAAAAAAGTAGGAAAGGTCCCTATTTAAAGTTTGTTGTAACTTTGATAGTTTCTAAGATACCAATGGTGGCCCACTTAAAAAATCACCCTGTATATGCCAGAATAATGGCTTTTCTCTTGTTGAATAAAACACAAAAACATTGGTCATGTAGTTTTTACAAAAATAAATGGTTTTCTGATTTCTTAGACAGTAAAATAGGAACTTTTTACACATACAAGTTTGATAATACAATTAAATTACTGTACACTTAAACTGTGAACCCAGCAATTACATCATCTGGGGTTTATTTCACAATGTGCAAGTTATATTAATTACAACTCACCATTTTCAAGTTAGTAGTTACATATATGTTCCAAGAACAACTAACTATACCCAATCGTAGAAAATAGATAGACAGGTTGGTAAAAGCAATTAAAAATGATTATTAGGCTGATTGCTATTATAACAATTTTGCCAGTATTGGTCACAAAAGAGAAATAAGTTTGAGTCAAAATCAACCATGCAGTATTGCCAAAATGAACTGCTACTCTATAAGGAGCAATACATGACTTCCTTATGTCTCTATTGTTTGCCTTAAAAACTGGTAGAAAATTGTCACACAGCATGTAATGAATTAATTCAAAGAAAAACAGAAAATTAATTTATTTTTAGAGAAAAGAAAATATATTAGTTATTCAGTTTTCAAAAGATATTTTAAAAAAATGTATATTTGGGGAAAAGCCAAATGAAGGCGTTTTCAAAATTTACTGACGACAACATTGAATCAATTTGTAGACGAGATCAAAAATAAAACTTTACACTAAAACAGCTAAATGTGCAAACATAAATTGTATTATTTTAATTCTCTGGACAGATTATTTACCTAAAATAATAAATTGTCTTAAAATCAACAAATAACAAATTGAATCTACCTTGAAATTATCAACTTGCACATTTTTAACACACACTAGCAAAAATTTAATAGGATTACAAGTAAACGATTGTGTGTTTTTCTGGAACATAATTTCTCTTCATTTGTTACAAGATTATCTTCAACTTGTATTTTTATGAAAAGGCTCCTGGTAACATTATTCAAAATTTGTTTTCTTTTTGAAATACTGTATAATAAAATGCTAAAAATATTTAAAGTAGGAACTGAACCTCACAGCAAAAAATAAGAAGGATATTATCTTAAATATTTACTCACAACTAAAAACCTTAATTTCTTCCTTGCACTCAACCTTAACTTCTTGCTTCATTGTTTGTGGAAAAGTGAAACGAGGCTCACTTGAATCGGCTGTAGGATCGTACGAAAATGGAATACTCTGCGAGTTATTCACGGTATTTCGATAAAAACTTCCTGATCTACACCTAGCTAAGTCACTTTCTATATCGTTTATAGCCGTAATAGACTGCTGAAAATTTAATTGCTTGAGTTGATCCGTAACATACCTTCCAAAACAGTCAAACACATCGCCATCTGGAATATTTATCGATTGCCCCTGTAGGTGATTTCTTTGTTCGCCCTCACATAGGCTTACACTTTCTTCAGTCATAAATGATCCGCTGGGTGAAAACATCGGCATTACCTGAAAAAAATCATAGGGGTACAGTACATTTGGATAGTGCTGCGTTTTGATGGTCCGACATTTTGGTAACCTTTTTGACCAAACTCCAAAACAGCTGTGTACTGTCATTTATTTGAGATTGTTTCATTTAATACTGCAGTAGTCAAAGTTAATATTTAGCTTTTGATATGTGCTAACACAAACAGTACTGAAATTAAAGCTTCTGCAATGAATTTTAGAACCTCTGATTACATTGTTGCTGGTTTGTTATTACTTTCTTGTTTGAGGTTAGTTGACGCTGTAATGGTTCTTACCACTCCAGAGAAAGATTTTATCGTACGCATTATTTTCGCTCATACGGAAAAGGTCATTCTAGTTTGATGCAAACTGCTGTAGAGTTTCAAGAATGATTTCACAAACACCCACCAAGTAATGCCGTAATGTAAGGGTTGTCGACAAGTTCGACGTACGGGTAGTTTTTTGACTCAGCATAAAGTGTGTGTAGGCCATCCAGAAACGGTCACTACAAAGAAAAACCACCGTAGACTCTTTAGTAAGTTTTGCAGTGTCTAAAAAATAATCTTCCCCGGACATTGAATGTCAACATTAGCAATAGGTCTTTGAGAAGAATGTTTATAAACCTTGGTGGATTCCCGTGTATAGAAAACAAACTGGTCAACCTTTAAATGTAAGGGACAAAAAAAGAGTAGCTTATTGCTCCTCAATGTTAACAATAAACTATGAAACAATATGTACGGTTTTCAGATGAAAGTCATGTACACCTAAAATGGTTTCACGTTTTCAACATTCTGACAATGTCGTAAAGAAACATAGTGAGCATGTAACAGTATGGAGGGAAGCTGTTACTGTAAACCAGGTATGTTACAGGGAAAACATCCTTCTATCTTTCGCAATATGTCTGAAGAAGTTTTGTCGTACTAGCAATTCGGCTTTTGGTTCCAACAAGATGGCACCACCAGTCACATTTCTATAGCTACTATTGTTTTACTTCAAAGAAACTTTCCATACCCATCCCACTCCATAACCTTTTTCCACCTCTGTCGCTAATGTGTGGGAAATGATGAAAAAAAGCATCCTCGAAAATGAGCCACCGCACATTGCAGAACTGCATGAAGAAATAACTAGATACACTAGAATTATAAGACAACCCCTTTCCACCATGTCCAAGATCTTCAACAACACTACGAGAGTTGTCTAAAACTTAATGGAAAGGATATAAATCATGTGTTTAAAAACTAAAGTTTTCAGCTTCCTTTTACTTTGTATAAAAATAAAACATTTAAAACTATTACAATTTCAGTACTGTTTATTTCGTTGCATACTGTAATAACTCTTTATTAATACATCAAAACTTACTGTATACCCACTTGAGACATATTTTTATTTAAAGGGCATCAATATTCTAACTACAAAATCCCACGCTTACTAGATTATTAGGTTTTGTTGGTAAATACATTCAGTTTCAAACAAAACCAAACCCTTGATTTGAGATAGTTTAAGGATGTTGATTAAAAACAAAACTTATGAAAGTTTACCACACTTTTATAAAGAAATCAACTCAGTTAAAAACATTAATAATTCTAATTGTCATTCAATTGAAAACAACTGTGGAACATTTAAATAAGCTTGTTTTAGATTCCAACAAGATGTCTAGTGTAATTTGAGTTCAAGGCTTAAACATTTTTAATTCAAAGTGCTTTTGGGTTGGTATTTTGAGGTACCGAAATATAAATACAAAAAATTAACAAACAGTAACATCTGCTCGAGATGTTGATATGCTTCAAACATTCTTTGCACCGAGACTGTATGATCTTAATTTTAACATTGAAAATATGTGGTTTCAGCAGGACGGATCTACACTGCTTGACAATCGATGGCAGCTGTTCGCCAGTTGTTTGGAAGACGCGTTATTTCACGGTGAAATTACATGGCCTGCGAGATCCCCAGATCTTATTTTGTGCGACTTCTTCCTGTGGGGATTTTAAAGGCAAGGTGTACTGTACACGTCCTGTAACAATCCATGAACTGAAGCAGAACATTCAACACGGCTATTCCCCAAGATTTGCTACACCGAGCATTCCAGTTTTCATGAGGCTATTAGAATGTGAACACCAAATGGGAGCACATCTTTCCGATGACATCTTTAAGAAGTGAACAGACACTTTGTGGCATTTTGGTTAAAAACATAATTGGCATACACATGCATTTATTTCATCAATAAATGATGTGTTTTATGTATTTATTCGTGCAAATGTTTTTTCAAAATTTACCCTGCGCCATCCTGTATATAAATTTTAATGACACCCTCAAAACATGTTCTAGGGACCATGATCAGTGCTCATTGACCACTCTTAGCCTTAGGTCTCACTGCAAAAGCTCATCTTTCCTATGGAGATTCGCTAATATGTACTGGCAACCAAATTACAACACTGGAGTCATTAAAAATCAACACTTTAAGGCCTTTTTTGGTGGGAATATTTAAAGACAACATTTGAGTACGATTTCCAAAGTGAAACTTTATTTGCAGTTACTGTAAATTTGATATAATTCCAAAATTTTACAAAATTAACATGCATTTCATATAGCCAAAATGATCCATTTAGAGCTACCACAAATGTTTTAAAATGATTTGATGTTCGACGTTTTGTCATTCAAGTTTCTAGTAAGAAATTCATTTAGGTAAAAATTTATTACTACCCGTTTCCTAATAGCCATTAAATTTGTTAGCTCTTTTACTTTCTCCACCCTATACGTAGTATATGGAGAAAGTATTGTTTTCGTAAAAATGTTCGAATTTGAATTTTCAGTTGAATTATCTGTTTTGGTGCTCCCAGAACCCCAAAAAATTGTTTAGTGCAATTATCTGTGTTGGTGCTCCCTGAACCCAAAAATATTTTTAGTGGAATTTTTTGTT
>JAGFPH010003356.1:0-12484 GCA_018207615.1 Philaenus spumarius | reverse complement strand
AGGAGGGACAAAAACATTTCAGTAACTTTATTACATGAGGGACAAAAGTACCTTGCACCTTGTGATAATTAATAAATAATAATAATAAATAATAATTCATAAATGTAAATGATCACACTTGGTGGTTTGTGTGAAAATGCTGACGGCAAGTTTAGCTTCAACGGGGTGGGGACGCTATAGAAGCTAGCGTCTACAGTCAGTCTTGGTTTGACCGCATCCGCGAATAGACTCATGTAGTAAATATCCTTGCCTTTGCCTTTATTTAGTTTAGTATTAAGTTCGGACCAGCAGAGAGATGTATCGATTATTACTTTGAATAAACGGTTTAAAGTTAATCTATCGCCTACTTCATTGAAGAAACCCACTTTACACCAGAAAACCATCCTGACAACCGCCCGTACGCTCGCGCGAGAGCAGAAAGGCACCACCCATAGAGGAGACGCACCATCTCGAGGACACCGTAGGGGCAAACTCGAAGAGGGCCACGTTACAATTTTATTACAGAAGGGTCAAAAACATTTCAGTAACTTTATTACAGGAGGGACAAAAACATTTCAGTAACTTTATTGCAGGAGGGACAAAGACATTTCAGTAATTTTATTACAGGAGGGACAAAAACATTTCAGTAACTATATTGCAGGATGGACAAAGACATTTCAGTAATTTTATTACAGGAGGGACAAAAACATTTCAGTAACTATAACTGTCTTACCGAGTCTCTCAAGTATAAACACTACCACTTGCTTTCAGAATTATTTTATGCTAAAGGTAAAAAAAAGTGCACCATAATGGATGTCTCTTAATTAAGCCTCCAAACTTCAGAAAAAGATTTAAATATATATATATATTTCTGGAAACTCTTAGTTTTTCAGTTATCTTGTCATCTTTTTACAAAATTAAATCTCCATAAAGATCGAACCAATTGAATTGAAACTTGGTTCGAGTTGTAAATGTAACCCATACCTTTCCAGGCTTGTTGCTGATAGTTCTGTCCCCAACTCTGACCATAATCTTGATTTTGACCCCAGCCTTGATCGAAACCTTGGTTGCCCCAGGCAGAACCACCTTGTTTGGCAGGACCTGCGCTTGATCCTCCTCCTCCTGGGTTTCCACCTCCTCGACCCTAAGTCCAATAAAATTATTTTTAAGAAACCATTCTAATAAACATTCACTTTTTATCTTACATAATGCTATTGTAAATATAAGTAACTTGAGTCTTGCATTTAGTTAATTTCTTTCATGTTCAAAAATAATGAATAACCTTTTAGTTTAAATCATTAAAGAAACTGTCTGTTAAAGATGTAAACATCAAATTGGAAATCACAACTTGAAAGGTAACTGGAAGAATTTAAAAACAAAATAATTGTTTAGAATGTATCATTTTGTAATAGTGTGTTTGAAAAAGTGAAAAACCCTCCTCAGTTTTCATCATGTGTGAGATAGTATATTTTTAAACACTCCACTTTGTATTTCCGCTTAAGAAATTCAGTACCGTTTCAATTTTTATTACAATTTTATTTATAAGAATCATTTTACAGTTACTTTTACATTAAGTGTTGTACCTGTTATTATACACATACACATTAGCAGTTTTTTACACGTTTTGACAAAGACACTTTGTAACAGTTTCATCGCACCACTTTTTAATTAGTCAGTGGATTTGAGTGTAGTTCAGTTGGCCAATGAAAGAATACAGAATTTCAGAAGTGGATAGTTTTGATTATGATGCAATTTCTCTTGAATAGCATGTGATTTTCTGTACTCCAAATATGACAATTTTCTCAGTTTAAGTGCCCCTATAAATGACACCAAGCTTCATCTGTCAAAAATTTTCCATTAAGTTTGTTTATTCCATTTTGGTGAATAAAGTAATATTGAACCACACAATACCAGAATATTTTATCGCTGTTCCTTTATAAGAAATGTAATAATTTCTTTTTTACAGCCAAGTAGACTCATCCAAACTAATGTCTGTTCCATTTAACAATTTTTTCAATGGCTTGCCATCAATTTATTGTAAATATCAGAGGTTTATCCTCACTCAAAACACTAGGCTTTCATTTCCTGAGTGCATCCGAAACAGGACCCGTATTTTTTACCTAATAAATCTCACACAGGTTTTAAAAATTTCACAATAAAGCTACTTTGGTTCGTCGTTTGCTCGTATCACGTCGTTGCAAGCGGTTGATTATTTGATTCCTGCTTTAAAAACGTGCAACAAAAGAAAAATATGTTCTTTGATGTTTAACCCTACACAAGCCATGGTTATAGCTAAAATTGGCTAGCCGGTTTTTAGTGTTTTGTAAGCATATTTTAAAAAATTTGCCAAAAATAGTAATTATATCCCAATCCAAAAGTGTTCGATACCTTTTTTGTAGAGAAATGTTCAAAGAATTTGTATATGCAATTAAAAAATTTATTGATGTAAAATTGTAAAAGTTATTAGCTCAAGAAACAAAAAATGTTCAGTTACGAAAGGTAAAAGTTCAACTTTAGGTCTACATAACAAGTAGTAAACATTTTTTGTTATTGTTTTTATAAGTTCGTGATTTAGTTCTAAATAGAACTGTATAAAAACATTTATCAATTTCAAATTTCTTATTTTGAAAACACCAGTTTTTATATTCCAAATACAAGACTGCTAACAAAACTAGGCCTAGTTTGAAACGCAATTTAATAATATATGCTTTGCCCAAAAAATGAAATATTATTATAACAAAGTGTAGAGAATAAATCAAAGAAAAGAACTGTATTCTTGTCTTTTCTTAGTTCACAAAAGTGTTTGAATTATCTTTACTTGAATAACAAAATGAGATCAATCTAAAGTAACTTCGCCGGCGATAAAGGCCGGACGAGAAAGGTCCGTTGAATAACGTGGGAATGAGATGGGGCAGACGATCTCACCAGACCGCTCTAATTATGAACTTTCCATTGCTGTTTGAGAAACATATAACCGGGTATATCTAGTTTATTTCACACAGTTGGAATGATCGAACTTTTCTCTACAAAATGGTATAAAGAACTCTGTAAAAACGTATGGAATTGTAGGCGTTATCTCGGTTGACAAATTTACTGTTTCATTGGTTGAAAACTGTCCAATCGCAAGGGTTTACAGAAATCTTTATCATGAATCATGTAAAATAGTGACATCGTATAGGAAGGTAGTTTCATAAAGTTCAAATCTTGACGAATCCCAAGGTAGCTTTATAATATTAATCAAAATATTTCTGTAGATGGTCTTGGAGGTTAAAGAAGTGGGAAATAAGAGTATAATTGTATTGTACACGCGGAAACAGGTTTAAACCAAGTTACAATAATGATTACATATGTAAATATATGTTTACGAAAAAGTTTTAAATACAAAAATTAAAGTTTAGTTAATTTCCTTTCCAACGGTGCTGGTTTTATTACGATTGGATGATTTTAAGTGTATTAAATAATCGAATATGCAAATTCTCGTTATTGTTCGAAATGGTTGCGTTCTACACCCGAGAGATCGTCAAATAGTACAGTCTGGCATTTATAGGGTTAACATTTTATACAAAATTGAGATTTATGGCAAAAATAATATTGTTTTTTTATAAAACAAGGGGTTCTGATGTCCTATAGTGTGTATCTTTTATGCAAAAACACAAGTATTGCCCAACATTACGTCTAAAAAATTGGTTGGTAATTTTGAAAGAGGTTATTGTTTATTAATAGTAACACCTACCAATTTAAAAGATTCTAATCAATTTCTTGTGTAAATAATGCACAACATGTGTATAGATAGGTATAGGTGTCCAATAAATTGTTAAACTAACAGTTCCTGACCACTGATGATTGTTTTGAAGTCAATGTTTCTTATTCCGTGAAGAAAAAACTTTTATTGTCTGTTCACATTACGACGATACATTTCAGTACTTATAGTTTTCACGATGAATACTCATACTATAATACTCATGAAGCTAGCTTAGGGTGCCAAAGAACTTAAGTTTTATTGTTTGCCAATAAATATGAATTATTATTTCTTAACAGATACGGTTTCAGTTATGAAACTATCCTGGGGGAGCCAAAGGCTTTTGGTTTTACTTTAGTTACAAGCCAATTAATATTTTGTTTATTATTAATAACAATCAAGTCTTATTTTTTATCTATATCCTTTCCAAATGTTTTTTTAAGTTTTATTTATTTCTTCCTATTTATAAAATTGCTACATTACAAAATATACTGTCCAAGTTACAAAACAACTATGAAAATACTGAGAGAAAAACATATTATGCAATAATGTGAATAAACAATTCCGATAACCCAAGTTAAAATTTACTATTAAAAAAGAGCTATTATGGATAGGACTTTTAGAACGCAGTGTGAATACTAATAACTAATAACTGAATAGTGTAACTAAAAATTAATAATGTTCTTATATTTTGTTCCAAAATGCATTCATGTGTACTAGGGGAGACCCCTGCGTGCTCCGCACGCCAACCCCCGGTGCAACCTTCTAAAAACATATGTTATGTTTTATTTATAATAAAAGTGTAGGATTAATAATAACCTCAAAACTAAGATGGTAAATAATGTTAAATGTTCAAATCAAATTATTTCTTATATTTTATAACAGCAGTAATAATAAAGGTTAAAAGAACCAGTAAGGCTCAGGTCTACACTTAATCAAAAACCTAACAAAAAAGCTATAAATAATAACCTCAAAACTAAGATGGTAAATAATGTTAAATGTCAAAACAAATTAGTTCTTATAAAAATCAATATTTACTTCCACAAAGCAGCTGGATTAGTTTGTTTCTTATTATAAATAGCTGTTTTGTATTAAAATGTTTTTATAACCTTCTGAATACTGTAATCATCGTTATTTACATCCACCAAATCAGCTGGATTAGTTTGTTTCTTATTATAAACAGCTGTTTTGTGTAGAAATGGTTTTTAAATATTTTCCGTGTTAATCTTATGGGGAAAACCCGACCTTTGAGATTAGCTCACGCCATTAAGGATAAGAATTTTTGACATCTAAAACCTTATTGCAAAACTACGATATAAGACGAATTTTTTGAAACCTCAAACATTAAAATTGGTCCAGAAATAAGGAAGGAGTTGTCTTTACAAAAAACGGCTTCACGTATTATATATAAAGATTTAAAATAAAATATTTTCTAAAGCCAGTAAACACTGCTCTTAAAATGGTTTTAAAAGTTTTGAAGATGCAGGACTTTTCAATTTCATGTTGATCAATTTTTGGATAAAAGTATTGGATTATTGAAAAAGGGGAAAATCAATAAATTATTGTTTAAAGTCAATTACAAACAGGATTTTGAAAATAGCAAACCCAACACTACCTATATTCAAAAGCTTGCCACGTGTTATAGGACCCAATTTGAGAAAAATAACCGGTTAATTTAATAAAATAATCTGTGTTAACCGACTTCATTTACAAAAATTCATATAAGAAAAAAGTTGGCCTTTCTAATGCAAAAAAATAAAAATAAACGGTATCAGTTAACTGACACAAACTTTCTCCCAACTTACTGTAATCAAAATAATATTATTTTTAATCATTTTATTTTTTACTACTTTTTAGAACAAAACAAAAAAATAATATTCTACCTATGTCAATTGTATAAAAAAATTATTGTCCCAGGCGAGAATCGATCGCGCGACCTTTGAATTACTGGCCGTGGTGCTACCCTGTGCGGCCGCTGCCGCGATGCTAGATTGACAACACAAACTTGTTTATTTTTAAACATTTCCCCATAATTATAAAACGCCGAAGTTTTGATAAAAGCAGGTGGTGTCATTTTGTTTGGCATCTTAAACACTATAAATACTGAAAATTTGATCAAAATCGTTAGAGCCGTTTTTGAGAAATTTGCAATTTTGTCGTTTTTTATGGGTTTTTAGGGGTAAATTACCCTTAAAAATTAAAAATTCCAAAACATGAAAAAAAAAACGCCTGGAGATATTAGGGTTTAGTACCTACATACCAAATTTCATGAAAATCGGACCAACAGTGTCCTCTCTGGTCGTGTATACATACAGACAGACTGACAGACAGACACCACTCTAAAAACACTTTTTTGGGTTCAGGGAGCACCAAAACAAAAAATTCCACTAAAAATATTTTTGGGTTCAGGGAGCACCAACACAGATAATTGCACTAAAGAATTTTTTAGGGTTCTGGGAGCACCAAAACAGATAATTCAACTGAAAATTCAAATTCGAACATTTTTACGAAAACAATACTTTCTCCATATCATACGTATAGGGTGGAGAAAGCAAAAAAAAAAAAAACTAACAAAAAACAGCTATTGCATTTTTTCTGTATGTCAAAAATAAGCAAGCTGTGTACAAAAACTGAAAATTACAAAATAGAAACGTCAGATTTGAGAAAAGTTTGACAGTGTCATCACACTTTGACTTTAAACATCTGATCAAATAATTTACCTTGTTATCTCTTGGGTTACGATTTGGTGGTGTGTCTCTGCGATTTCGGTCAAAACTACTACTCCTGGAACGGTCATCTCTTCCACCTCCATAATTTCCTCTGCCTCCTCCGTAATTATCTCTTCCTCTGAAATTATCTCTGCTGTAGTCGTCCCTACCCCCTCTGTGACCGCCCCTCCATCCTTGATCTCTATCGCGATCGTCTCTTCCACCTGCTCTGAATCCGCCGCCAGAGGGTTTCCTACAAAATTTGTACATAAAATTATTTCAAAAGTTATTTTATGTCCATTTTAATAATTTTAGATTAAATTAAAATCAATTTTAAATCTACCACATTTTCCCTGATTCAAAAATATAATATCAAGTAACTAGTGTGAAAGAAAATTATCCATCCTTTTTAGGAATTTTCTTCAAAATATTGTGATTTATATTTTAAACAAAATGATAAATTAGGGTACTGAAAAAAACGGAACAATGTGCATTGTTTAACATGGAGATTCCAGTAGTGTTTGATTTAACCCATAATTCGTATCATTTTGTAGTTTATAATATGTAAATCAAATATTAGTTACAGAGATGACATGGATTCTTTAACCCTCCAGTTGCTAACGTCGCATATGCGATGTATAAAAGTCGCGTTATGGTGCTAACATCGCATATGCGACGTTTGCGCAACACATTTTTTAAATGTGTACGACGCCGCTATTTTTAATACAATCGGATACTTCTATGTATGTTTGTGTTTGGAAAGAGTCACTTTATTATAATTCAGAGTTTCATAGCGATATCGACTCAAACAAACCTTCGGCAGAATTGTCAAATCAAGTATCTATACATGGTATATAGTTGTGTAGTAGGCCTACGCGTAGATAGACGCTCGGAACTCGGATTTTGTTTGTTTATCCACATAGTTCCACATAGTTGTTATTCATTTTTAGTTTTAGTTTAGATCAGTTTATTTTTATTTGTTTTTGTAAATGTTTATTCATTTTTGAAGTAATTATGACTGAACTTAGCCAATTCAAGTGCTATTAGAGGTGCGTTTGAAAATAGTGACTTTTAGAGAATTTGAACTGTAAATATTTTTTCTTCTTTTTTTTTCTTGTATATAATGTGTGTGTTATTCCTTTATAACAAATTAAAACCATAAATATTGGGCCTAGACAGTACTTTTATATCTTTAGAGGCAAGTTTTTCTTCTTTGTGCAAAAAAAAAACAATTTTTTTTATAAAAAACTGAGTTTTTTTTTATAGACAAAAAGTTTGTTTTTTACAGCAAAGTAGTAGTGTTATGTATATTTCTATTCACCATCAAATTGTGCAACTTTTGGCTATATTGAATTTTCTACATTACTTTTTTTACATATTTTGAGTGAGATTATTTTTTTACATTATTTTTTTATTTCTACTTTGGTCAACAAAAAAAAGTATACAAATTATAAGGTAAGCCTGTTAAAGCTATTTCCTGTAAAGAGCATGTAATTGTGATTAAAATGATATATAATAAGTCTTACTTTACTGTTAGTGAGTATTTTATAATGATTTTAGTTAATAAGCATGCACGGAACCAAAAAACCCTTAGCACTAAAGAGCAATATAGTCAGCACTTGGAGGGTTAATAATAGTTGATTTTTCAAACTTTTAACAAAACCTTAAATAATTTGACTCAATTATGTACAGTAGAGCGTCGATAATCCGAACGTCAATAATCCGAAACGTCAAAAATCCGAACGTGTTCCGAGGCCCTGCAAAAATTTTGTTTTTGCAAATTCCAAATGCGTTGTTAAAAATTTCACAAAAATCTTCATCGCAGTTTGACATTATTATCTCTTTTTAAACACTTCTTAATACCTGCTCTCACACGCCTTACAAGAGACTGGCTGTCAGTATTTTCACTGTCACGCTAATAAGCTGCTTTAGCTCTAGCAGTAATCAAACAGCGTAAACATACTGAAAGTTCATTTATTTCTCTTTGTGTAATCATTATAACAGTGTGTCGTAGTGTTTTAGTGTGTGCAGTAGTGTAGTGTACTGTATTTTTTGTGTGTTAACTATAATGTACAAGTCAACTTTCAGTTATGTACTGTACTGTAATTGAGAGTTACAAGTGTAATCATGTTGGCCCTACTGTGTACGTGCAGGTTCTTCTAAATCATAACATGTAAGTAGTCTTACATACTGTATTTTAATTAGATTACTGCTTGTACTGTTTAACCACTTTAATCAATTAAAGAGCATATATTTTAGCCTAAATGGAATTTTCTTGGTTATTTTCAAAAATCCGAACAAATTGATAATCCGAACCCCCCTTGGTCCCAATTAGTTCGGATTTTCGACGCTCTACTGTAATATTTTTTAAATTATTCTTCTTACTCACAGCAAATAATTTATTCATACGGGAAAACAAGTTTATTTGTCAGAGATTCTATATATATGAGAGGCTTTGTCCTGACTGTCATAGAATCAAAATGGAGCAAAAACTACTTAACCCTTTTAGGAACAAACATTTTTCAGGGAGTGTGTAAAAAGTGTAAACCGATTTTGGGCGAGAGGTTTTAAAAACTGCACACTGTAAACATAGTCATATTTGGCAAGCTTTAGTTAAAAAGTCATAAAATGTTTATTTATAAATATTTTTTTAAATTTAAGATAAATTAATGGACTTTTTAATAAACTGAAATAATTTAATTAAAACTTGTTATACGTCAACTGATCCAATTTATGTTTTTATGTTGTCTTACCTTATTTGTTTATTGCAATTTTGGTCAATTCGACCATCATCGGGACATTAGAAGCATTAAAAGACTATAACAAACATAAGTTTCACTCTGATGGAGATCGTTAAAAGAATAATATTGTTCATTAATATGTAGTTACGTTCGATGATGTGCACGTCTGACTACTCGGAAGTAAATAATTTTTATTTTAAAATGCCTAAATTGGAGGGGGGGGGGGAGGGGAAATATACAGTAAATTGTATATTAAAATTATTAATTAAAATTTTCCTGTTTTCAAAACAAACAAAAATTTAATGTGGTGAACGTGATTTTTATAATTTTTATTATGTTTCTATTAATCCTGAAAATTGCATAAAGATAAGTACTGAAACAAAAAATTCTTAGGACTAGACAGCTGATCGACACAGATCCGCAGAACATTAACATAGTTTGATTAATTTATTCATATTATGTTTTAATAATAATTATATTATATTTATTATAAATGATTATTATAATATGATATTATATTTATTATAATATCATATTTATTATATATGATATTTATTATAATTAGTCTTGCAAAATAATAATTTAATTGCTTTTACTTATTTAATTACGGTGAAATTACATTTTTCGCAAATAACGAAATATCGTCTAATGGTCTTTCGAGCATTGAAATAATTTAACAATATTTCGTCAGATGGTCTTTTCTGCGATTTTAAAATTGACGAAATATCGTCAGATGGGCCTAAAAGGGTTAAGATACAAATACAAAAAGTTGAAGATATATTCTTATGGGGTCTTATGCATACTAAAAAAAAGGATCTTGAAAAATAGTTATTTTAAAACATGAAAATTCTGATGAAACAGCTGTTTTTAACAAAAGCTTAGAAACACATGTTTGTTTACATTCATTACCATAGCAACCAACTTAGCAAATTTAGAATTAGTTTTATCCTTCACAACCAACAGCATTTTTATAATTCAGTTAAAACATCTGTTGTTACATATTATAAATAAAACAGCTGATTTGGATTTTTTTTAGGTTAGGCCTACAATTTGCAACCAATTTGGCAAATTTAGAATAATAATTCGTCAAAACTAACAGTTTTTTTTAGATTACGTAGAAGCAAATTAAAGGCTTATTGTATTATTAGTCAAACATCTGGTGTTACTTATTATATTGTTTCTTTTAGTTGGTAATATCAAAACTTGTTTCAAATGTTGATTATTTAAATAGTAACGGTGAAATTGCAATGCATGACGTAATTCAAATCATCGGGGATGCTGTGTCTATTTAGATATCTGTCTTACATTAGCTACGTATAGGTCACCGCTCAATCACTATTTTTGTGAAAATATCAGAGTATATAATAATCTGTTTGCATTGGCTTCGTTGGGGTTGGTGAACGAAACGAGCAGGAGCGGAGACTCTAGTAAAATATAGAACAAAGAATAGCACAGTATGTTTGAAAAATACTAAATCCTTAATAACTCTCACCTGTCTCTATATGCAGGGGCTCCACCACGGTCTCCTCTCGACTGCCAACCACCACGATTGCGGTCCATTGGAGGACGATCCGTACCTGTGGTAAACAACGGTTCTAATAACTTTTTTGTTTCGAGTGAAAATAAATTTTAACACTTGTAACACAAACCTCAATGTTAAGTTATAAAGACATTTTATATTGCAAAACATTCTCTAATGTTTAACATTTAACTGGCTAAAGACATGGCCAATAGAAAGACGTAGATGATTAGAAGCAAATTACTATAAAGAGTGTCCAGACATTAATCAACCAAACTTGTTGAGTAGGACAAAACATTCAAGAAATTACATATTTTTTTTATAAAAACTACCCATTTAGTTTTTTTATAAAAAAAAAAAAAAAAATAACTTTGGAAATATATTTTATATATTTTCAAAATGGCTTCTGTTAAAAAACTCTACTTTTTAAAGATTGCTGCTGAATAACTTATAAAATTAATGTAATTGAAAATAGAAGAGTACATTTTGTTACTGTTATAAAAATTGGTTCTAGTCTAATCTTGGGTGATGTATACAATTACCAACAAATTGAAAATGTTTATTTACCTTATTTTATAGTTTAATTTATACTATAAACGTTTGTCTTAAAAATATATTTTTTTAATTTAAATGGATAAATAACTGTTATAGTTTGAAATATATCACAATGTATTAATAATACTGAAAACATTTAACTCATATTGTCTCTAAACATGTCCATGTAATAGAATAGAATTTCAAAATCTTTATACAGACTTTTAACATCTAGATACCAATATATTTCTTGACTATATTCGAATGGTTTCAACTAAACTGAACATTCCAATAAACTATGTAACATCAAATTATTTGACAGGATGTTAAATTTCAGAAATGAAAGTTTGTAAAACCTCATAGTTTAAACAAACTTTAAAAAATTACCATTTGTTAATTTTATCAAATATGAAGCTTATTTAATGAATATTGATGTCACTATAAATAAATATTGAGCTTGACTTGTGAGAAGATATACCTGATAAAATAAACTTAGAACACAAAATCTCACAAATATGTTAATTAACTCAAACGCGTTTCAACGACAAAGTCGCCATCTTCAGTGATGCACGAGCTACAATAGTCAAACTATAACTAGTGTATAGTATAACCAATTTATAACTATATTGTATAGTATAACTATAGTTATAGTTTGACTATTATAGCTTGTGCATCACTGCAGATGGAGACTTTGTCGTTGAAACGCGTTTGAGTTAATAAACGTATTAGTTGTGAGATTTTTTGTTCTAAGTTTATTCTATTGATGTCACTGGCTACAATTCTATCTCAAGTTCAAATGATTTGAACAAAATATGTTCCGCAATACAAACTTGTTTTTTTTTTCTTTTGACAATGTTTGGAATTTCATTAGCCTCTGCGAGTCTAACAAAATCATGATACACATTTTTGCTAAAATGATTACAAAACCTTTTATATATCCACAGTTACTAAACAACAAACATTAATATAAACATACCTCGGTTGCCCCCTCTGAAGTTACCGCCTCCACCGCCACCCCACGCCGGTCTTTCATTAGGTCGGAAACGTTTCCCCCTTCCTCCCGAGCCGCTGAATGTATTTTGCTGACCGTATCCAGCATCTCTGCCTTCTTTGTTATACTGTTCAACCATCGGTCTTGCTTCTTCTTCGCTCAACTCTGTGTATATTACTTCATCAAAATATTCTCCCTTCTCTGGCAACTTGAAGTTGGCTGCAGACACAAAACAAAATTAAAATTTGAAACTGGTAAATCTATGCCCAACTA
>JAGFPH010003355.1:116879-140245 GCA_018207615.1 Philaenus spumarius | reverse complement strand
CTGCCACAACACTCCCCTGTTCCCCTGCCGCACACCTAACATTGCGTTAACCCGCTTTATTTTCTAGGAAATGTCCGTCAAACAATAAATGATTGAGACTTCGGCCACTTAATATATTTGACTCTGCTGTTCCTTGGGATAGGCCGGTTAAGAGGGGTTCTACAGTACAGTAGAACCCCTCTTAACCGGCCTCGGATCAATCGGTCCTCGGCTTAACCGGCCTATTTCAAGAAACAACAAAATCAAATATATTAACTGGCCGAAGTCTCAAACATCGATTATTTGACGGACATTTCGGGATGACGCAATGTTATTTGTGCTACTGTATGTGTTAATGTTGTGGCAGGGAAAAGGGGGGAGGAGGAGCGTAACAAAGGAAGAAGCCTTGTCGATTGATTCTTGCCGCGGAAGCAAGAGGGGAGGATCAAATCTTGCTTCCCACGGCAACTGTATTATTTTTTCTTGGAATCAATTAACCAAGCGGCATCCTTTGTTTCTCTTTCTTCATCTGTTTATTTCTCGGAACCTTTACTGAATTTCGTGAGAGCAAAAGTGCTTGAAAACAGGAGGGGAGAAAAGGAGGCGAGGGAAGTTAAAATGTTTACAAGTAATTTGTTAGTGTTTGTGTGTGTATGTACAGTACATACAATAAAATCAGTTGCAATAACGTCTTATTTCCTTTATTATTTATGAAATATGTACTGTAGGTTATTTTTGAACTAAAATCTATTTTTTACGGGAACCTCGGATCAACCGGCCAAACTCGTAACCGGCCAGGGTCTCGGTCCCGACCAGACCGGTTAAGAGGGGTTCTACTGTAATTATATATTTTGTTATCTCACCTCGGGTTCTCCTGTGTTAAGGTTTGTCTGTATCAATATCTTGCCAATACGTATATCCTTACAAACATCACACACAGCTTGTTCCATAGTCTCTCCTGCCCTTAGTATGGACACTCCACAAATCTTGTCACTCGCACATCTCTTGCCTTGGTACAACACTCCCTGGGGTGTCTCTACTAGGGTATCCTGCAAAAATATTGTATTTTACATCTTGTAATATATGTGAGTTTCAGGGATTTTAATCATTTAAATAAGGGTATAACGTAAAGGGAGTTGCTATGTAAATTTTGGACATTTTAGCCTATTTTAAAAACTTGGTATTTTATAAATAAATAATAAACATAGAAATTCAAAGGGGAAATGCAGACGTTTCTAATAATATAAAATAAAAGTTTACTTAATATCTTATTTCAATTTTAAATTTAATCTTATTTAACCCTTTAAGGAGTATTGACGTTCTGGAACGTCATTTTCTCAGAGCTGTTAGGGAGTAAGGATATAATAACAAAACAAGTCAGTAAAGAGTAAACAATTTGTTTTTGCTTTTTTATATAATTCATTTAAATTATGTCTTTTACATAATAAAAAATAAGTATTATACTGAAAACATCGTTAAAAACATTTAAACATTTTTTTTTGTGTATGAAAGTCTTCAAAACATGGAAATACACATAATGCCACACTGCATTCTTCGCACTGAAAGGTTGTGTCTTTCCTTTTCTTTTCATTGCATGAAGAATGCGCGCACACGTAGCATCGTTTTTGACTTTTTCTTTTTTGACCTTCGGGTGTCAAAACCACAACAATCCAAAAACACCAATTCACATAATTACTCTACCTAAACTAAAAAGATGTTGTCTTCGTAAATGACGTTCCAGAACGTCCGTCGTTACTCCTTTTCACGTAAACAGAAAAAGACGTTCCGGAACGTCAATACTATTTACACGCAAAAACCTGTAGCCTACTGTACTCGTCAAAGAGTTAATCTATTCAATCTTATTTCACAATGTTTAAAACACAAAACATCGAACAGTATTAAAGTAAATTGAAGAAGTGATTCACTCGATTTCTAGCCTACAGTTAATAAACATTGAAAAGACAGTAGTAGACATTGAAAGAACAGAAATTTGATTTATTATGTTGGTAGTATGCATGATTTGTGATGTTGCAATAAACAAGGACAGAATTTTGGTTTGTGATGTTGGCCATATACGTTAGTAAGCGTAGGGAGACATATTTGCGGCCCCCTGGAAAATCACGCGATGTGACGTCATCTACACAGAAGAAGCCTTTGTTCTGACTGGTTCATCAGAGCTGATAGAGTGAAGACCTGTAGGTTGGTTGGTGAAATGTATTCACAATGTGGTTTTTAGCGGTAGTTAAAGTCTAAATAACGCTAGAGTATGTGTTAACACATTTAGAGACAGTGCCGTGCACATATTTTGTAAAACGGCGTAAATTTGTGCGTGATGTAGTAAGAAAAAACTAACTTTGAAAATCTCGAGTTATGGCGTCGGAGTAATTTGAATATGTTGCGCATATAAACCTTTCTACGAGTGTTTAAGTGAATCAAAAACGACGAGGCTAGAGTGCTACGAACTAAAAATGTAAAGGGGAAAATTTTAATAAAGGGGTTATTTTAAATTCATTTTAAAGATATTGTAAGTTTTTCTTTTTTAATAATTTAAAAGTGCACTATAAAATAAAGAATACGTAAGTAATAATTTTAAGTTTAAAATAACTAAGTCTGCATTTAAATATTTTAATAATTTATGTTGTTATATATTTTTAAATTTAAAAGGTTGATATTTAGTGTGTATGTTTGAGTGTCTGAGCCTGTTAAGTATGGGATATGATTTGCCAATATTTCTTTTACTTTGTGTGTGTTTAAAATTTAAAATGTGGTTAATGCCAACTACTATGCTTTCTTAATTTGAGTCCTTTCCTTCCCAGAAGTACTTCATGGTAAATCGAACCTTGTTATGAAAAAACTTAAAGTCAGTGTAATTTAAGATGGAACAATATGGCGTCGGTTGTTGGCGGGAGTGGTATGTTTTGGCGGTAGGACCTCTGTGTGTAAAAACATAGATGTCATATTTCTAAGGCAGTCCGCCCTGTAGCTAACTAACTGTACGCATAGATGTAAAAAATTAATGCGTAACAGAGATTTGGTAGTCAACTGTGATAAACACAGATCTGACTACAACATAACCTTCAATTTTGGGGTTATGTTTGATTGTTTTTGTTGTGGTTAAGGGAATAATGTCTTGTAGTATTTTGAATTGATAATTATATTAATAAAATAAAGTATATAAATTGAAGGTATGATATTACAAATAATTGTTACGCAGTAAAGGTTATTTTTTTATTAAATTCACTTAGAAAAAATTTGTCAAAATTTTATTTATTTATTTATTTTTTTATCTTTTATTAATAAATTTGTTTGTATTCGGCTGGCAAGACAGCAGCACGTTACAATCTACCATCATAAAACCCCTTCCAAGCAAGCGTTGAATATGTAGTGTTGCATACCAAATTGTCCCGTCATAGGCCAAAATGCATAATCCGTTTCTATAACAGCACAATGAAGTATTTTCAATGAATGAAAATAAAAAAGCCTGAAGTTCTAATTTACAGTCTCTAATCACAGTACGTTTACCAGCATTCAATTAGTACAATGAGCTTAGGCTGGCAGCATTACTCTTTTTTCTAAAAAGAAGGTTTGTAAACATATCAGCTGGGTGTCCTGTGCACCCAATGTCCGATTTTTGCTCTTGAGGGAAATGTGTTATTGGTTGTGTTGTAATGTTAAGAATAATTCGGAAATTGTTGGATTAATAATTGTAGGTCAGATATAATGCAATAGTTATTGAGTAATGTTTAATGTAAGATTGTTGGTATACAAAAAGACAGAACGCGGAAATGTTAAGTGTGGTTACGACATACTACACAAAATTGTAGAAATGCCTGACGTACCAAATCACGCAATATGTAAGCCATTTAAACAAGCGGAAGTTCTGCTATATAAGGTGGATTCTGACCTCGAACAGATCGCTGCTTATCGACGAGGGTCGAACATTGGACAACGGGACATCTTTCGGGAATCAGGACACGGAGATAACGGCAGACGCTGATCAAGTTCTACGGAGTTCTCTACCAGCGAATAGACAAGGCGAGTAAATAGATCACAGTAATATTCCATACAACCACATTTGGGTCTATTAACAAGGGTATAGGCCAGGGTTTATGCATTGTAACAAAGAACCGATATCCAGAGTGGTCTGTCTTTTAAGCCAACAATCAGTAAGAATGTGTATAGCGATAAGATATTACATACATATGGTTAAATTGTAAATGATTTTGGGAAAGTAAAGTTTCTGTTACCACTGAACCACTGAGTGAATTAATTATCAATTGTATTCAAACTAATCAACCTTAACAAATAGTCTCATTTATGTTTTGAACCCGGACATAAGGGCAGAAATTCCCAACCCTATCATACATCAACCATCAATTTTTAGAAAAGTGATTTATTTTTTACAATTTAATTAAATAAGCTACCCGTTTTTCTTTACTGGTTAGTACAGAGTGTCTCGCAACCATTCTACCAAACTTGACCATGTTATTCAGCAAGACAAAACTAGCAAATATAACAACGTATAACTTGTGTCCTACCTTGCTTAGTTTAGTATTTGTCTGTATGTTTTTGAAAAAAATCATCTCATAAACGGTTTAACGTAAATTCATGAAACTCAGCATAAAAGTTGATCACATTGTTTTATACAAGTTCAGCAGAAGTTTAAACTTTTCAAAAACTAAACATTAAAAAACAAAGAGAGTAATGCATAAAATCTATTGAACGTAAGAAGTTTCACTACTAATACGCGAGAGTCTCACAAACTTACTAGGGTTGCTCTCTCAGATAATCCCGCCTTCAACAGACTTCTCTACCTTTTTCAGTAACTTCAAAAACAATTTAGATTTGAAACAAATTTAAATGAATCTGCTGCGTGGCACAGTAGAGGAAGCAATTTAAAAAAATTTCCACACATGTGGGAGGTTTAATTTGGCAATTATAACATTTGTCAGGGATATATTGGTAACTACCAATATCCCAAAGGCTTATCTATATATATAAAAATGAATTGCTGTTCGTTAGTCTCGCTAAAACTCGAGAACGGCTGAACCGATTGGGCTAATTTTGGTCTTAAAATGTTTACAGTAGTTCATAGAAGGTTTATACGTAAAGAAAAATTTGAAAAGTTTCCCGAAAAAGTTTCAAATTTGGAAGAAACTTAACAGCCTTTACTGTATGAACTCAAAACCATAGCTTACAAAAACAGCTGTTTGTATAAAAAGCTTAGCAACACGTTATGTTTGTTTACAATAATTACCATAGCAACATTACTTAGCAAATTTATAATCACTTTAATACTCTTAAAAACTAACAGCTTTTTAAGGTTAGTTTGAAAAACTATAAACAAACACAAGGAAAAATCAACGAAAAATGCTTACAGAATTATAATTCAACTCAAACATTGGTTATTAAATATCTATATATAGGCCTACTTATAGATATGCTGTTTAAAATATTGTTTATATAAAATATATCATGAATTTTTTAATACTTTTCAAAACATATTTTCGCTATCAATAATAATAATAACAAACAAATTATTTGACACCATGCATAACCATAAACATATACGAGTTTAAACATATTATATTGAAAACTAAACAAACAATCTGAATTAAACTAAATGCCATTAAAATATCACATTCGTAGCTTTATCTATACTAATACTATAAAGAGGTAAAGTTTGTTTGTTTGTTTGTATGTAGGGGGTAATCTCTGGCTCTACTGAACCGATTGAAAAAATAGTTTTACTAATAAAAAGCTACACTATCCCTGAGTAACATAGGCTATAATTAATTTCGGTAAAAACCTTTTTTTATCAATATATTTGTAAATTTAGTCGGAAAAAATTTTAGGTTAAGTTTAGAATGATAAATCAACACATGTATTTACATTTAATACCATAGCAACCAATTGAATAAAATAACAGATAACATAACTGCTTTAATATTTCCATTAACAGCTGATTTCAAAATGTGAAGCAATTATTTTTGTATTTCCACCTTTTAGGTTAGGGTTTTAAAGTGTAAACCTGAGCCTTGCTGGTTCTTTTAGCCATTATTAACTGCTGTTATAAAATATAAGAAATAATTTGTTTTGAACATTTAACAATATTTACCATCTTAGTTTTGAGGTTGTCATTAATACTACCCCTACACCTGTAACTTAATGGTTACAAAAATAAAATAAAATGTTAAGTTATACTGTGTTAAAAAAAAATGGGGTTCGATAAAAAGTTCAAAAATTAAAAAAAAATATGTCTTAAATCAAAATAAAAATGCTATATGTGGATTATCTAATAACCATTAATATCTCTTCAACACCTCCTTTACCTATTTACCTTAAAAAACAAAAATCGTCGCTCATGTACTACTTAAAATTGCTTATGCACCTCCTAGGCCTATTGCCTCACTTCAATAATAATCATCGCCCACCTTAACTCTCCATAACGTCTTTCTTCCAACTTCAACGTAGAACAATATTAAATATTTCACCTTACTTCAACTCACCTTACTATGATTCACCTCACCTAAATGCACCTTACTTGAATTCACCTTAACAATTACCTTCGCTTGACTCCCATAATCTTAATAATAAAAAAATAATAATCATGATAATTTGCGATAATCCACATATAACCTCACTTATGCTCTGTTTGCATGTATTTACTTATAATTACTAATCACTGAAAAATACTTGTTAATTAATTCTATCTTCTTAGGGGTGGGAACCTGGCTAATTAAAGTAGTGGCTAAATGGATATTCGTGGCTACAGAAAGAAATTCAAGGCATTGTGGCAGCAACTATTCGTTTACTCTGACATAATTAAAGAATGCTGATTTACAATGAAATACATCAAGACTACAAGAAACAAACAACAAATCATTTATATATAAATATGTACAAGTTACAATTAGGCCCTAGTCCACCTATAGTATGACGCAATAGCTAAGAAAATTGAAGCTAAGTTATTTCTCAAAAAATTGTAAAACTCTAAAATGCAGACTTCTAAAGTTAAAATTAATGGCCATATTTACTCACGATACCAGTTGTTTTTGTAATTGTACCTAGGTTTGCACTGATTCTATTTGATATAGCTAGCTCACTTCCATCGCGTTAGTCCGGTCACATGGCGGCTTTTTTATAATTTCACTTTCCAAGAAAAGTACACAATAGATTTTACTTTCTAAGTTTTCACCAACTTTCAAGCACCTCTACTTCATTTTAATGCAACATTTGTTGCGATTTTAAAGAAAATATAACATTTTACGACGAACTTTCCACCACCTCTGTCCAGTTACATGTACAGTTCGTTACGCCATCTTGATAGAAGACGCTGCTTGTAATACGTTCTACCTCGTCCCAGTGAAAAACCAGTACGTTTCATTACGTTCTGTATCTTTTGACATCTGTGCTCTTTCACATACACAGATCGATCCTCTCTCTCTTCTCCAATTGCTTCCATGATCACTGTACATACCATCATACCAAGTTTTCGATTCATATTAAATTGTGCTATGTACTGTTGTTATATTCTTTTTTATTTATTTATTTATCGAACTGTTTATAGTCTTAAATACCGCTTCATATTGTTCGCTTATAACGCACCACTTGTTGAAATAAAGTTTCTGTACAATTTTACCTTTTACATACGCTCATTTTTTAATATATATTTTTTAAGTCTGCTTTTGTATTTCCTATTTTTACAGTCTGCTTTTACGTTTTATTATTTGTTTATTAAAGAAAAAATGATTCTACTGTAATTATTTTGCGTCATTAAGAAATGTAATTATATGAAAATTATAAACGATTAATATTATCTATGTATTGCGTCATTTATTCATTTATAGACCAAATCTCTGTTCCTTTAGTCACTATAGGAAACAGCTGACTCATTTCTTACTTTATTATTTTCTCTGTGACATGGACGTAAGTGTTACACACCTTTATTATAAATAAAACATAACATATGTTTTTAGAAGGTACCATTGGGGGTTGGCGTGCGGAGCACGCAGGGGTCTCCCCTAGTATATTATAAGAATAAAACAAATTAATCAATCTGGTGGAGCACCCAAATTAAGACCCTAAATATTACATGCTGGAGACGCCTGAAATCAATCCAACTTGCACATTATTCAAGTTTTTTCCACCACTATAATTACAACTCACCTTAAATGGTAAAAGGGACAATGCGTATTCAATAACTAAACGTATAAGCCTTTTAGAATAGAAGATGAACTCATCCCTGGGCGTGTCTTTGTTACGTATAAACGTGTGAAGGCCTTTAATTTGAGGTGTATCTGGCAGTAGGTAGATAGAACTAGGCAACGGTTGACCGATGAACGACTGTGCAAGCTCTTCTCTAAGCTTGAAACCTCTCTGAAACCAAATTATATCAATTTGAATGATCAGTTGCACAGGTAATACATATGGGGTCAACTTTCGTTACCTTTTGAGACTGGCCTAAACAACAAGTGGAAAGCTAGGAAGACTGATTAGGGGAGTTAGATGACTTAACCCATTGTGGCAGGTCTAGCTGAAGCAATTAATTTTGATGAAATTGCATGCGTTTCGTTTGATCTTTATAAAAACAATATGGTTGAAGATAAATCAGTCAAATTTTCAGTTTTTTAGAACTGAATTAGTATTCTTCAAATGTAAATAAAATACTTGTTTTAAACACTTGAAACTAAATTTTATCTTTTAAAGATTTTTAATTAAAATTAAGATTAAAAATTTGTAAAATTTAACGCAATTGACTACATATCTATATTAATATTATAAAGAGGTAAAGTTTGTTTTTTTGTTTGTTTGTATGTAGGGGGTAATCTCGGGCACTGCTGAACCGATTGAAAAAATAGTTTTACTAATAAAAAGCTACTCTATCCCTGAGTAACATAGGCTATAATTCATTTCGATAAAAACCTTTTTTTATTTCAATATTTGTAAATTTATTCGGAAACAATTCTTAGGTTAGGCCTAAAATGATAAACTAACACATCTATTTACATTTATTACCATAGCAACCTATTGAATAAAATAACAGATAATATATAGCTGTTTGCTCCAATATTTCCATTAACAGCCGATTTCAAAATTTGAAGCAATTATTTTTGAATTTCTAGCTTTCAGGTTAGGGTTTTAAAGTGTAGACCTGAGCCTTGCTGGTTCTTTTAACCATTATTATAACTGCTGTTATAAAATATATAAGAAATAATTTCATTTGAACATTTAACATTATTTACCATCTTAGCTTTCGGGTTATTATTAATCCTACACCTTTATTATAGATAAAACATAACAAGATTATGTGTATAGAAGTTTCCAACGGGGTTGACGTGCGGAGCATGCGGGGGTTTCCCCTAGTTACATACAATTTGGCAGCATTTGTAATATTACTTCAAGATTTCTCGTGTATTAGGCAATATGTTTATTTAATCTTATATAAAATGCGGTTAAATATAAATTTGTTATTTTATACCAGTTTTTCGATTTTATTACTATCAAGCCAATATTACACTTACACAAATTACTATGACTATGCGACTTGCATAATGAAGAATTCGGATGACAGGGATTTGCTTGGTACTAAAACTAAATTGACGTGTACCTTATTTTAATTTTGTAACAGTAAAATGTAGAATTTAAGTTAGCCGTTTAAAACATATTTTAACGTTTGTGAGCATTCGTTTACGTTCTAATGTTGATATATAAAGCTTGGACAATGCTTACCAAAGCTAGTTGAGTATGTATATGATGGACAATAAGTTCTATGGCGACCATGTTATCACCTCCTCTAGGAACTATGATATCAGCGTGTACCATGGACGGTGATATGTAATGGTAGAAAGCTGGCTTTACAAACGTGCAATACTGTTTCAATACTCCGTCCAAATCTCTTCCTCTTTCACAGATGTCTCTGTTCAGACGACGGGCTAATCTGACATCCGCATCTGTATCTACAAACACTTTCATGTCCAACATCTACAAAACACATTAAACAATATATTAGAGTCTAGCAGTGAAGGGGTTAAACCAGCGACCAAGGAATACTATAGACTGGCAATGTCGCACAAAGCTTGAAGCCGATTCACCTAAGAGTGGTGGGGATAAAAACGTCTGACTCCGCTACTTTCGAGCGTCAGCGTTATTGTAAGTACAGTTAGCAACGTTGTGATTTAAGATGCAGATTGTGGGTGTTTTAAGTGAACTAATTAATGAAAAAAAAGTTTTTATAGGTTTGCAGACTAGTTTTTATAGTATTTGAGTAAATAGTATGATTAGTAATTATTAGTTTGATTGGAATTATAGTTTTAGTACTCTTTGATTTGTTCTAAATTTTGTCTATTTAGCCAATATTTTTGTGAGTAAAGTTAGCAACATTGCGATTTAAGATGGATATTGTGGTTTTATATTTTATTCTAGGGCAAGGATTGCTTTATAGTTATAACTTTGAATAAAGTGTTGTTTTCTTTCAAAACCGTATAACTCATTCAGTTTCCTTATTGTTATTGTTCTTATTATACAATTTTAATATATTAACAATTTTTATTAAATTATAATTACTCGGACAATGAATGTATGGTACAATATAGTGATAGAACAAGCAATATAGCACTACAAATTAATGAAAAGTCTTGTAGATACAGTAGATTAGCGCCGGTTCACAAAACAATCAAACCAACTCGTCACTATACCACAGCCTACAGGCTAAACTAAGCATTTTACAAAGAAATGTAAAGAATAACTTTTTCTTTTTTGGTTGATTTCCAACAACTTTTACGCTTTGACAAATTACCTGCACAAAAAATACAAAACTTTCTCGCTATGCCTAAATTTCATGTCATATGTCTAAACACAACGTTGGCTTTCATTGTTTTATACTTTTTCCCGCTACATAAAATATATTTTTCTATTTTTGTTTGATACCTTCAGCACGGTCACAGTGTTCTAAGCAATATTTTAAATTTTCAGAATTTTATCTCAACACGAAGTGTGTGTTCAAACGGTGTTAATGAAACGCGGCGAATTAAAATGTGTACCGGTCGCTGACAGAGAATCCAGTGTTTTCACCTAAGAGTGGGCGTGGTCGGCTTCAACTCCCGTTATGCGCTGTGCATGGGCTTTGCCAGTCTATAGTATTCCTTGGTCGCTGGGTTAAACCTTAGGAATTTTAACTCGTTTGAGAGCGCAATTTGGGGACACCACACTATCTCAGAACTGCGTGTACACTTGGGCCAGAGAAAGTGTAGAGAACGAAAGTAATTATCGACGCTAACATCATAGATGACAACATACGTTCGGTTCGAGAGCTTATGTACTGCCTTAAAATTGTATGCACTGGCCTATACTTTTAATCATGTACAATTATTAAATCTTACAACAATGAAAAGGAGTTCTTATACATCTCATGGCCACCATCTTAATAAATTTGGTAAGGTGACCGACAGAAATGCCATCATAAATTATATTTCCAACACAATTAACGTTAATAAAATTTCATACGATTGATAGTGACGACCGAAGGTACTTGGTAGAATTCCATTATAATTAATAATAAAAAAAATTGTGTTTGTCCTTTAATTTAATAAAATTTCACGTGATGGTTTTTTAGCATAAAACAATGCGTCTTTAATGATAGGAACATTAATGTATCTAATATTACTGAACTTTTAAAAGCCTAGCACGTACGTTGGGGACACCGCTTCTACTATTTCATTGGACAAACAAGTAGGCCTATGCTTAAGTATTGTTCATCAAAACACATAGATTGCAACCAATACAATAGATGAACTAAATCTGCTTGATCATGAACAAAAGCCTCTTATTTTTATTGTAACTGAACAATGGTTTCAGTAAAAATAATATTGATTGTTTTAATTTAAAGAATTATAATTTAGCCAGTAGTTACAGTAGAACTCATCATAGAGGAGGTGGAGTGGCTATTTACTTTGAGGACGCTGGAGCCAAGGTAAAAAGTAATAACGCGGAGTTGATTATTGTGAGCCTCTATCGGTTCCCAATATACCTGCAGAAACTGTATTTGAGAAAACATAAATTTGTTATTCGTGGACATTTTAATATAGGTATTAAATTGCTAAAGCGGTGAGCAGGAACAGATTACTAGACCTATCAAAATACGGTTTGAAGTTGTGTATAGACTCTCCCACAAGAGTGATGGGTTCCTCGGCAACAGCGATTTACAATTTTGTAATATCTAATATATTGGAAAGTAATATAACAGTTTAAATTTTAGACACACGAATCGGTGACCACTATGCACAAGAGATTAAACTTCTTAATCATAATCCAATTTTTTCAAGATCCATATTTAGATATGCGCGAGAAATACGGACATGAGAATATTCATTTATTAAAATTTCTTCTAAGGAAGGAAAGTTGGGAAAATCTCGACTCCACAGTAAATGTAGATGACCAATTTGATTATTTTCTAGTCACTTATGTCTTTTGTTAATATTGCTTGTCCTTTAAAAAAAAAATCACAGTTGACGTTAGACACAAGAAAGCGGGCTCTGGATAACTAAGGGAATTCTTGTATCAAGAAATAAACTAAAATTGTACTATGGAACTAAAGAAAATAATTTCCCTGTTTTATTGTGGATTCTTTTCTCTGCCAAAATTTACCCCGAATCTTGTTCGGACATATTCTGTAACCCCGGCCTGGAATGGCTCAAGTTCAAAGTCAGCGTGCAACCATTATCCACGTCTTTGTCTGAAGAGTAACTATTTTATTATAAACCTGGGAGGGGGGAGGGCTATCGTATAAACATAAACGTAAATGAAAAAAAATATAGCTCATAGTAGCACACATGGTTGCTTAGCCAACTATGCAGCCTAAGTTTACAGGAGGAACAAAAACCGCTTATTTTTTGTTTATGCAATGGTGTTACTATATCTAGAATGGTTACCGTAAATGAAAAAATTGTAATGCATTGGAATCCAAAAGTAAATTTTGTTACAAATTTCAGTCAGGCGGTATTGCTTGCTAAGCAATGATATATTAAAATATTAGAAAATAGCAAACAAAATATGAAGTATAGATTTGTGCTAAATCGTATTGTTTTATTTTAAAACAATACCAACTTCTTGTAAACGCTCAAGAAGGGTTACTTACTTTTAAAACACGCAAACATAATAGTTAAAATAAAAACAAAATTACCTTTAAGACTTCAGCGTTGTAAAAAGTTAGAATTCCTTCAAAAATGATCACATTAGCACCATACATGGTTTTCTGGGGAAAAAAAGCAAAACAAAATTAAGAAAACAGTGTTTAGTAACATACTTGTGTAAAAAAAAACTGTAATACAGTGTTAAAGAAACAAAGAGCACCATTTACCTTTAAACATAAAAACTTCAAACTACAAAGTAAATAACTTGTATCCATAAACATATTGTACTAGTACTACATATCAAATTAAACCTTTTCCAATTGCAGACAAACTTTCAATATTACAAAACTAGCTGACCCGTTTCAGCAAGTTAGCAGTACTTACCTGATTTAATTCAATTATTTACATTAGTCTATAAACAACAGGTTGTAACGATTTATAATGCATTACGTCGATTTAATTTGTGTGATAGATTACACTTGTATATAGAATGTAAATAATCTAACTAACAGCTGTCATGTTAGTTAAACAGATTGTTAATAGAAGGCGCCTTTAATTAGGAACTTTCGTATGAAAGTTTTTTAATACATTTTTAACAAAAACACTAGGGGGGACCCCTGCGTGCTCCGCACGCCAACCCCCCACCCCCCTGTTGGAACCCGTTGTGTGCCGTTGGAACCCGTTGTATAGTCAGCAAGGCTCAGGTCTACACTTTAATAAAAACCTAACCTAAAAATTGATTTAAAATTTGAAATAAACTGTCAATGAAAATATTAGAGACTACAGCTGATTACTGAATCAACAATAAACATTACAAATCAGACGTAAAACACACCAACAATAACATAACCTAAATCAAATCATCTGTTGACATTTGAGTAAGTTTAAAGTAAACAACTTATTTATTTGAAACTCAATTAGTTTATCAGCTGTTTAAAATCAAATTACAGTATTTTCTATTTAGCCTAGTTGTAGCATAGGCTACTGATGCATTTTTAAAACTCGGAATAAAACTAAAATAAAAGTGTAAATCAAATATTTATCTTCACAGTGACTTAGAACTGGAAATTATCTTTTAAATAAAAAAAGAATCATCAAAATCGGTTAAGTATTAACTTCAGGAAGTGAGTGAACTAAAATCAGGAATTTTTTAAATATATAGAATATTTTAAGCTATTTGTCTATTTTTTTGTAAACAGCAGGGAACATAAGCTTTAAAATGAGGTTTGAATCATTAATTTTGATCAAGAATTAAGGGAGATAGGTTGTTGCCACAAAACGACACCTCTGAGAAATAATATATACAATACTGACAATATTATTGAAGCTAGGCTACAATACAATCACAGTGGTTAATAACAGTGGTGATGTAATAACGGATAATGCTATCACTTATCAAAATTCCAATCATTCGTATCCTAGCAGAAAGGAAATATATCGTTTATTATTATCAGATCTTCGGTTTCTGCTATCTCTTTTTCTTTTTTGTCAGGGTCACAAGAAATAACTTGGCAAAAACATGACGCATTACAGAAAGTTTGTGTACAGTATGAATGGAGTAAAAGAATATACGTGTGATGAGCACTTGCAGTAGGGTGACCGCATGAGTCATCAATAATTTCCTTTTAGTAAATTATTTAGGTTAAATGTCAATCATTTCATTTCTCAGTTGCATTTCTGATCTCATATACGTTAGTGCTACATCATTGTTTTATACATGAATGAAATTTAGGTTTGTGTCAAATCAGAAAGTTATTGCTTACTAAAGAGTCCTTCAATTAGAGTTCAGTGATCTGTATAAAACGGACTCAAATGATTCATTCATTGAAACTAAGATTTCGAGTTTGAGCAATGGGCCTACTCTAGATTAATCAATCATGGCGGATTCACAAAAGAAACGTCACGATTGAAATTTAAAAGATAAACTTTCAGTTTTTAGACAAATGTAAATAATTCTATGACGCAGCTGAACAGCTGACGCGAGTTGAGCGAATTCCCAAAATTATTTTCACATGTTTTAGGGTTTCAACTATTTGGGAAATGGCTCACTCACAAAGGCACTTAATAGCTGCCTGAAAGTGCAAAATAAATTAGTAGAATTTGTTTCAACAAAAGAACCAGCGAGTTTGCTCCTCGACCTTGCATCCTCGGTCAATGGAATACTTCGCTTCGCTCGGAGCGGACAAACTCGCTTTTTATGGTACTTTTATAGTATTTTACATTTTGACCAATCTTGGATGAACCAGACGGGCTAATAGGTCACGTAAAAAAAGGAAACGTGCAGAATAATCTTCTATATTTATTTTTAAAGATAAAACCCCAAAAACTATTTATTCTAGTACAAAAAATATCAAAATTATTTTACTTCCGTTAAAATAAAAATAAATGCTTCCGGTTGTTTGATTTTTTAGCTAACAATCTAGTCCAAGCGACTTCGAAAAACAACGTGTACCAAATTGGATATAAAATGCCGCTGTTAGAGTGCGAACACATCCATACTAATATTATAAAGAGGTAAAATTTGTTTGCTTTTTTGTTTGTTTGTAGGTAGGGGATAATCTCTGGAACTACTGAATCGATTGAAAAAATTGTTTTACTAATAAAAAGCTTCACTATCGCTGAGTGACATAGGCTGTAATTAATTTTGATAAAAACATTTTTTATTTCAATATTTGTAAATTTAGACGGAAAAAATTCTTAGATTAGGCCTAGACTGATGAATTAAACTGATAAAACAGCTGCTGTTTGCTCTAACATTTCCATTAATACATGATTTCACACTTTGAAGCAACTATTTGTATTTTTAACTTTTAGGTTAGGTTTTTACTAAAGTGTAGACCTGAGCCTTGCTGGTTCTTTTAACCTTTATTATAACGGCTGGCTTTGGGGTTATTATTAATCATACACCTTTATTCAGGGTGGTTAGTGATATGACCTTTTGAAATTCCCTGACTTTTCCCTGACTAAATAACTTTTTCCTGACCAATCTTAGAAAAGCACAAACAAAACCATGCTAATTTTATTTTAGTAAATCAATCAAATTATATTGGTGAGCAAATCAATTTTTAGGGAATTAATTAAATATTGAATTAAACACGGTAATATTATAACAGTTAAATATTAGTATTAGATAATACTATCTGTGTTCTACTGTACCAACCACCAGCAGTTGTAAATTACACATTTATGACTATAAATATTAAATTAAACAATGAATTAGTCAAATTATATTTTATTATATTATAACAAAAGAAATAACTAACTGGTTTTTGTAATCCAACTAACGGAACAGATTTGCATTGAATATTTAATTATTTGATATGAAGGTACCCAAATTAAAAAACATTTAATAATAACATTAACATTTTTAGAAACAGCATGTTAGAGAAAGTTTTCAAGGTCATATTAAGGCAAATGAATTGAAAGAAGCTGCTACAATCACTCCCGTAACTTGCCAATAATTGTTGTCACGTATCAGAATACGTAGTTTTCTTATTAATTAGAAGTTCATCTTATCTTTAATGTTTATTTTCTCAATTAAAAATTGTATTAATCTATGATTATAAATAGTTATTTTTAACTATTTTCCTTAGAAATGTTATTTTTTCCTGACCTTAACCAAAATTCCCTGACTTTTCCAGGTTTTCCCTGTTGCTAGCCAACCTGTTATTGTAAAGAAAACATAACATGATTATGTGTATAGTAGGTTCCAACGAGGTTGGCGTGCGGGGCACGCAGGGGTTACCCCTAGTATATTATATATATAACATTTTTAATCACACCCCAAAACGTGTTCTGGGGACCATGATTGGTGCTCGTTTAATACTCCCGACCTTAAGTTTTACCATAAGGATCACTGCAATCTTTCCTATCGAAATTCGCTAATAAAACAAAGGCATTTCGTGGGGTCTCGCACAAAAATAAAAAAATATAATTTTTGTTATTACTTGTGTAACCGATCTATAAAATTTGTTACACTGGACACCCAGTATGTATAGAGATTTACAAAATACTTACTGTTCTGGATTCCCTGCTGTGTGTGACGAAATTATAAATAGGAACCTCCACCTTCTTGCCTTCCTTAAGCCCTTGTAAAGTCGGAATCAACACGTCAAAGTCAAACGAGTCTGGGTGATCAAAGTTGTACTCGTTGTTGGCCGCTTGATCGTGTTGCTTTTCATTCAATACCTACACAACCTTACAGTTAATGCTGCCATTAATACATTGAAAACTGCAGCACACATACACACTAACATTAAATTACAACTGTCCCTATACTACACGGTGTGGGTCGAAATAATAATTGTATATACATATTATTAATGAAAGAAACATATTTTATTTTAGACTATTACAACTATAATTCTTTGTTTGTACATCAAAACCTCGCTATCTCAACAGCATCATTGACTGGTTGCACACAATCTCGGCCGAGAGTCCCTAGGTCTCATTAACCCTTTCACTCGAGTGTCGGGCGAGCCCCGAACTGCTATTATAACGTTCTTTGATTGCATTTGAACAGACGTAGTTACTTTGATGAACGCTATTGTTGAAGTTTGAGATGTGCTGCTATCTGTGGAATTGTTTTAGGAAAATTTTAGTTCATTTTCTGTGGTAAATAAATCTTAGAAAATGTAATGTTTGCCGTCTTTGGCCGGTCTGTAAACAGCTGTCTGCTCTCGCCGTTGTTTGGTTCCTACTTACTACGCAGTGTTTTAGTGAGCTTACGCTTTGTTTAGTTTTGTTGTACTAGGTTATCGTGTGTAATTTCACAGTTTATTTTTGAATATTGTTCTTTTATAATAATAATGATTGTTGTGAAATAAAATGAACGAAGACGATGGCAGTTTGTTACAAAATGACGTTAGTGGCGACGGAACTTTTGTTTCGAACCTGAGTGATTAAAATATTATCAATCAGTTCTGAAAAAAGCTTTTCTTATTAGTTTTGATCTACAAACTACTGTTGTTAAGCAATATAATAAATAGTTGAGGCAATTTTGTACAAGTTGGTGTAAAAACTAATTGTTTTCATAAAAACTAATTTTTTACAAAAAACTTGTTTTTCAATTATAATGTTTTTATAATTTATTATTGTGTCTAAAACATGTGTAAACCACGTAATTTTGTTTATAATGACATAGACAACAAAAATCAAGGAACAAATATAGATCTATATAGCTACAAATAAATTGAACATTTTTCCAAAATTCTTTTTTATTCCGGTTTTTTATTACAAATTTATTTTTTCAATAAATAAAAATAAAAAAATAAAAAAAAATGTGTAAACCACTTAATTTTTGTTATAATAAAATAGACAACAAAAAACAAGCAACAAATATAGATCTTCCCATCAAAATTTTTTCAAAAATTCTTGTTTATTCCGGTTTTTTGTTACAAATTTATGTTTTTTTCATACCAATCTATACTTTAGTCATAGAAGAAACTACAAAAAAAAATCAGCCTTTTAGAACTGACAGAAATACTTATTTTTGGAGTAAATATGTTACAGTGCAATATTCGCTCAAAATTAATCTGATCTGATAGCAACACTAGGTCCCCAGTAATTCGAGTGGAAAGTTGGGTTAAAACCCAGTTTGACGTAGAAGGACGATTCTTAAACTAATCTACAGATAAAGTCTATATTGCACGCATGAATTATTTGAAAATTTTCAAAAAAAAACTTTACCCTATGACCCCACAGAAAATATTTGTTTTCCTACCATATTGTTTTCCTTGTGTCCTCGGGTCAGTTTAGTGTTGGCACTGACAGTGATCGGTTGTGTTTTGAAGTTGTTTAATTACATTTTTCTACTCACAAAAAGTAATTAAAGGTCATAGAAAAAGAAAAAGGAAGTGTCGGTTTTGATGGAGATAAAGTTTGATGCTTGCTAGAAAAAAGTGAAAATTTAATAAAATAATGTAGGTAAAATAAAAAGAATACAAAGGCTCTGTAATATTTTAAAAATTTAATTAGGTCCAACTGGATTTTATTGTTGAGCAATTCATACAATCATTTAATAAGTAGGCTATGAACGTCTATGTGAATGTGAAAATAAATGTGTAGGATAGAATACTTAAATAAATGCTCTCTTGTTAATTTTATTGACAGCATGTGCTTATTATATTATAGATAACAATTAAATTTACTGTTAAAAAGTAATTAAAATTCCGCATCGCTCGAATATAGTTGTTGGCGGGGTTCTACTATATTTTTCGTTTGAACATTTGGTTTTGTATTAAAAATTTTAAGGTATAACCTAGAATTTTTGTATTATATGTTTATGAGCAATGACACCCCAGTATCGAATTAGAAATTATACAAAACCTTGCATCGGGAGCGGGCAACATTTCAATTGTGTTTGTTCATTGGATCAATAGTTTCACAAATGAAAAATAACATTTCTCATATACTCATTTGAAGCTACTAAAAATGCTTTCAGTTTAGTCAGCTCACTTTGAGATTTAACACAAAATGTATCTACTTCTGGGGTCTTTTGTACCTTCATATTAAGCAAAAGCATTAAAAAAATCAATTAAAATAAAAACATTTTCTCCGCTTTGTAGCTGAAAGAGAGTGGTCCGTTTTATTTTTGTTGAAATATAGTCAACTTAAAAAGAATATTTTCACCATAGGGATTAAAATATTGTAAACATCAGTTTTCAAAAACTGTAAGACTTTACTAAATAATATTTTTTGGAGCTTGATTGAAACGTCAACTAGCTTGATTGCGCACGTTCCAGCTTTTCCTTCAAATTTTGTGAATGACGCTATTCCACAGTTTTCCTTATATTAACTGGCATAGCAAGACGAAAACGCAACAAAATCAGATGGGAACGTGCAAACCCTCCTTGTATAAAATAACGTACAGGATGAAATGCACAAAGCCAACCTTATAGAAAGAGTCCATACTGAGCAGAGTGACCCATGGTACATTCAGAGATTCTATGATCTTTGTAGCCACTGTGGTTTTTCCTGAAGCACTTGCCCCGCAGATACCTACACCACACAATACAACATTACATTAGTTACTTAAAACAGTAAATTATCTTCAACTAAAATCAAATATAAAACTAAATCCACAATCTATACATACAATAAAATCTGTCTGTGAACGCTTATGTTTTGCAGTCGCTAATAATAAATGTACACAGAGGTTGGTAATAGCCGTTTTTTTCCTTGATATTTTAATGATTAAAATCTAAAGAACGGTTCAAGATATCGCTAAACGGTTTTTACCATGGCTTTTCTCGTTACATTTCACATCGAAATGATGTGACATATGGGTATGTAGCTATTTGAAATGGCGGACAAAATTTCTGATACATCCCTTTGTAACCTGTTTGGCTGTAATTAAGCCGTTTTCCAACTTTCCAAACACCCGGTACATATATAGATACATATGCATATGATATCTGCAGGGCCGGTTTAACCCATACGCGAACTACGCGGCCGCATATGGCGCCACGAAAAAGTGGCGCCAACGGGACACAATTTTTTTTTTGTCAGAAGACAAAATTGAAAACAACTGAACCATTTTCAATTGGTTTTACTGACAAGTGAACAACTTATTTTGTTTTTTCGCAGAGTTCAAGTATCAAAACACCACACCAAAGGTATTTATTCTGTTTGTACTTACAGCGCTTGAAAAATGCGTATACATAGTTGTACAGCACTTCAACTCAAGGCATTGATTTGCAGTTGCAGTTTGTAGTGAGCTGACGCTCGGCGGAGCACGGCGCCTGTTGGCTTCATGACTCATGCTCGAGATAAGCATCTTGATGAAGTTTATGATGCTGCGTTTGAAGCCTCACAAAAAAAGCTGTACAGTTTTCACTTTGTTTGTTGTGTTGTTACATGATATGACGTACTCTTCAAAATAAATATGGTTAGTAAAGTTTTGCAAAAGATCACATCAGACTTGCAAAGCTCAATGAAACTCATTAAAAGTGTCCAAAACTTCCTTGAGAACATGAGGTCTGATGAGGGGTTCAGCAATATGATCACAGATGCTAAAGAAGTTGCGGAAAAAGTTGGAGTTATGACTGAGTTTGAAAAAGAAGTGAAAGTACGACCAAGAAAAGTAAAAAAACAATTCCCCTATGAAAGTGATGATGAGCCTGTACAGGACGAGAAGACGTCGTTCAAAGTTAATTTCTTTTTTGTTACTTTAGATACATCAATAGCGTCTTTAAAGAAAGATTTAACCTAATGGAAAAACACAGCAAGGGGTTTGAGTTTTTGTATGCAGTTGGTTCCCTAAAAGACTGAGAAAGTGCGAAGTTGAGATCAACATGTCAACATTTACAAACTATACTTAGTGACGGAGAAGAGCAAGATATTGATGGCAATGATCTCTTCTATGAGCTTGAAGTTTTTTCCCGGATGTTCGACTCAGGTTCACCAGCAGAATCCTTAAGCTATATTACAACCAATGGCTACGTAAGCACTTTCCCTAACGTTTTTGTAAGTTTAAGGATTCTTCTAACTCTGCCGGTTTCTGTGGCGAGTGGTGAACGGTCATTCTCAAAGTTAAAACTTATCAAGACGTATTTAAGGTCTACGATCTCGCAGGAGCGCTTGGTTGGCTTATCACTAATGGCAATAGAAAATGACGTTCTCAACCAGATTGATATCGACTCAGCAATTAAAGAATTTGCTAAGATCAAAGTTAGGAAAGTTAATTATTAATTGGTAAGAACTTTTGAACATTCTGTATTCTTTTTGTCAAGCTAATATTTCAATTTGGTTTTCGATGTTTTCTACATGTTTAATGTATATAATTAAAAATTCCTTTCTTGTCATCTACCTACACTTGTTTTTAGTAATTTTCATTGTAATATATAAAAACTAATATCGTATCCAAGTTATGCTGTAAAAATTAATTTCACATTTAGAAATAAATTGTTAATTTTTGGTTTTTCTAAAGTGTATATGATGTGTAAAAGTGTAAAAATGTTAAATTTACTGTGAATAATAAACAGTAGTTGAAAAAAGTCTTTTATTGCAAGTACTCTTTTAACCTAAACTTATAAAAAAGTTCTTCCCGAAAAATTTCACAAATAGGGTTGTTACGTTAATGGGGGTGAGGTGGGGGGGGAATTCTAGGTGGCGCTGATTCGGGTGTTCGCTTAACTCTGAAAAATTCTAAGAACCGGCCCTGGATATCTGCACATAAAGTACCACTGATTTTAATGTTTGTATCTTTTCAAATCCTCTCACACACTAGTATAATAAAGCGTCAAGCGGGTTGCATTAGACACGTTCATTGAACCCTGTAACTAACGGCACCATAATAATTATTAACATTTTGCGCTCCACAGGCAAACTCAGTCCGACATTGCTAATTTGCAGTTGCGCTCCAATGTCGGACTCATTCAGACATGCGTTTTAGTATGATTTCTGTGTTCCAAACTAGTGCCTACATCTGTGGTTTTCGGTCTGACGAGACTTCAATGTGCTGTGAAACCAGTGACAGATTATATTGGCTGTGGAATATATTTTATATCTCTCTGAAGTTGAGCAGCTGTTTGCCAGTCATGATCGAGCTGTGTGTCTTGTAACTTTTGTTTACGCTTTTTCAAGTGGTATTTATTTTTATTGTAGGTTATTATTTTGCAGTTTTGTAAAGCTCTTTTGTTTAAATTTTGTATATGTAAATAATATACAAAATTAACATTATACAATACATTAACATCTATACAAATATGCACAGATCTGTATCAACTTTTGCCTCAAGAGCCAGGATAGGACATATTGTCACACAGTCATATCTCTTCCGTTTCAAACTTGCTGAGTCACCCTTGTGTCTGGAATGCAAAAAAGAGGAAGAAACTTTGGAACACATCCTCCTTCAATGCTCCATCAAATCCGAGGCTAGCGAGTTAAAGAGAAGACTTCAACCAGATATCAACCTCAGACGAATTTTGACTGACTCCACCTTCTGGAAATTGGCATGTTTAGTGTACGAGAGACACCGTGCGGTTGGCATTACTTGATGCTAGATGTATGTGCCAAGAAGTAAGCAAGAAGTAAGTATATGTAAATAACGTAATAATCCTGTTTTTGTTTTATTTTGTGTTGAGAAATGGCATCTTTTTAAACTATATGTACCTTTATTTCTTAAAAAATTTATTTTTAAAACTCATTTTTAGATAAATATAAATAGAATTGACATATTTAAACAGACATATTTACCGTAAAAAGTATTTCCAAGCTCTAATCATATTTATTACTACTTTTAAATTCTTTAAGAAA
>JAGFPH010003355.1:95985-116779 GCA_018207615.1 Philaenus spumarius | reverse complement strand
TCCAAGCTCTAATCATATTTATTACTACTTTTAAATTCTTTAAGAAAATAATTTTTTTTTTTTACTTGTTGACCTAATATATTCAAAATAGGCTACTAAATAAAAAAATTTTGTTAATCCTCGAGACTATTTTTTTAATTATTTATTATAGTCATATTTAGTGTAATAAAGTATTTAAAAAAATCTAAACTCTATTATTCTTAGGCCGGCCGCACACTTATCCAGCAAAACTGCTTTAAGCAAAAACGTTTTTGTTTAAACTTGCTCGAACATTTATTTCCTATGTGTAAGATAGGAATACCGCACACTTATCTAGCAGGAATACAAAACGCTGTACAGCACGTTTGAGCACGATGGAGAAAAACGAAAAACGCTGTACAGCACGTTTAAACACATTTAAGCAAGATCGAGCAAGAAGCAAAATCGCTTTGAAGCATAATCCAGCACGTTTAAGCAGAACTGGCAGTGCTCGTCTCACAAACAACGACCATTGCTCGAAGGCGAAACATTTAGTTTTGCGCATAAGCGTATCATTTGTATCATCAATATTAAATCTAAATTTATCAAACAGTTGTTTATAAACACTAGTAAGACCCCATGAAAAATCACAGGCTAATTAATTAAATACACACCAGAAATATATAATTTAAAAAACATACAATTTAAAAACAACATTAAGGCCTATTTATCTAGGCCTACCTAACTATGCTGACGGGGATTTTTAACTCAGTAAATGTACACAATAATAAGGATTACAAAACTGTATGTAGGCCTATTTGTTAAATATTTTTATTTACATACGTTATTATATATTTAAAGAAAGATAAAAATACTATCTTTTAATTGCTTTTTATTTCATATTGATAGATCAAATGATTTAGAAGCTGTTATTAATATTACAAGACTTATATTTATTAAAGTTGTAAACATAACCCCAAAGGTATAATTTCAGTTCTAAAATTGTTTTCAGTAAAAACAAAAACAAAACTGCTTCAAGCTAAAACGTTTTTGCTTAAAGCAGCTTTGCTGGATAAGTGTGCAGCTGGTCTTATTTTAAATTTCATTACAAAACAAAACAATTGATTTTTCAAATTTTCTGATTTTTCTATATATTCAAAATAGGCCTACTCAATGAAACATTTTTTATTTAATCTTTCAAAATTTGTTTTCTTATTCTCTGGTTTATTCCGAACAAAATGATACATAATAAGTTATAGTAATTTTTTGGCGAATTTACAAAAATAATTCTTCAAACAGTAATATTTTAATTGGATCTGGTGGAGCAGAGAGTGCAAAAGGTTAATACCTAAAGAAAGTATCAGAAGACCAGCTGTTTGTAGGTAGTCATGATCCAGACTCAGCCATTCATCAACTGATACAAAAATATCGTATCAGCTGCTCGGCCGTACATGAATGACTTGCAGCAGAAAGCAGGCAACACACTGTGTGTGTGTATGTACATACATTGTAAACAAGCCGATTAGGCTGACCTTTGTTCCCCTTCATTTCTTATCTATTCCCCCCCCTCCCCCAAATAATTACTTTTTCCTTATTTTTTGTGGATTTTTCCCCAGGCCAAAATTTCCCCCGAACCTAGTTCGGGCGTTCGGACATATTCCGTAATCCTGCACCTCACCTATAACAAAGGGTTCCACTTGCTGGCCAGCAGAGTTATACCAAGGCGGTCTTCCTGCTGTGTAGATTGTGCGGCTATGACTTCGCAGAACTGATTCGGACGATATCTTCTTAGACTGCGACATTGATGTCGTCCTCTGCCGTCTGGCCCTTGGTGATTTTTGTTGAGAACCTACACACATTAGAGGCTATTTTAATGTGCAATAGTTTAACTACTGTTCTAAACGTTATTATCATTTATAAACCAATTAAAGCGGCCAAGTGTTTGCATTTTGGACATGTAGGGTTTCACTGTTGTCATGCTGAAAGATAAACTCAAATTTCATAATGGAAATTTCTAAATAGACTCTCCTCACACTGTAACACAAGGTGGCAGCAAGGTCAGACAACTGTTGAAAAATTATTAGTGCTAGTATTTCTTGTGGTCGAACAATAGTGTTTGTAAAGTAACAAATTCAACTTGTTTTCACATGATTAATTGTAATTTATTTGTTTGAAAATTCTGAATTATTACCTTGTCGCTATGATGAAGAGAGTGGGAAAGGGTAAAGAGGAAGCTTCATGGAATTAATGATAAATATTTAGTAAACACTAGCTGACCCGTGCGAATATTTCGCAAGTTCGGAGTAGGCCTACATTTACTTGATTTAACACGTTGATTTAATCCTGTTAAGTTTATTTATTTACATTGGTTTATAAATAACAGTTTCCCTATACAATCTTACAGTGTAAACTATCTAAAGTCAGTTCTACACGATGATACGATCACCTTCCAACGTTGGACGTTTTATGGTTCGTCACATCGTGTGGCCGTTGTTCAAACCTACGAGCGTCCAATGGCGAGCGTCGAACATTCGCATTTGACCATGTTCGGGCCGATGTCGGTATTTTTGCACCGAGTCAAAGGGATGCCTCCAACGTTTGAAGGAAAATGTTCGTTGGTTCGATTCAACGGCTACACGACTCGTTCATATGAAGCACTATTTTTACTCTCTATTTACACCAAAGACCCGTCTTGTTTATGTTTATCTCTATGTTTAATTTTAATCAGTAATATTATTCATTTTAATTTTCACAGGTAGCCTAAGTAGGCTACAATTTATATTTCATACTTGATACTAGTAAGTTCCAGTGAAAAATCATAAACAGATTACCGGTAATTAGATACTATACATTTAAAAAATATAATTTAAAAAATTTATTATTTTAAAAACAAATTTTATATAGGCCTGCCTTAATATAATGTGGGGATTTTTAACCCGTTAAATGTGTACAATTAAAACATATATTATTATAGACTGTCATCCTCGTACACTTTCGCAACTGGACCAACGTTTGAACCAAACTGTTTTCTTAAATATTGGATCAAACATTCGATTCGCCGTGTAGAAGAAACATTCGCTGTACCATCTGTCGAACTTACTTGTCCCAAACGTTCGGTCCAACATTGGAGCGAGCGTTCGTAGCATCGTGTAGAACCGGCTTAACTAACAGCTGTCATGCTAGTCAAACATACGGTTAATAGATAGCGCCTTTCATTAGGAACATACGAAGTATAATATACAAGTTTTTTTAATCAATTTTTGTTATTAAAACATGAATTTTAAGCAGTTTGTCTATTTTTCCGGTGTAGCGGTTAAGGAAAGCTTTAAAATGATGCCTCATTCATGTAACTTAATGATGTATTAAGGAAGTTATGGCGTACCGACAAAAAAATAACCTTGAGAAATAATATATGCGATATGAAATTTCTTAGAAATAAAAAATTCTACACTAAACGGTAGCATAATTAAACAAATAGGCCTAAATAAAGATAAGTAATAATTCAATTTGAAAGTTTATTCAACTAGAGTAGAACCCCGCTAATCCGAAACCAACGGGACCAAGAGTATGGTCGGATCACAAAAAAGGTCGGATTATCAGAGGAACACAAAACAAAGTTTTAATCGCAAATACAGAACAAGAATGATGCAAAACACAAACACTGTACAGTACTTCAAGAGTAAAAAAAATGTTATGTTCTTGTTGTTTTTGACGCCGAAAAAAGTCTGTAGACGTTAAAGTAGCCTTTACATTTAGATGCTTTCCCACGCGCGATCTTACGAAGCTTTGAGCGTGGGAATGCTCGTATCGACTTTAGACTTCTAGAACGATCTATGCCCGTGACTACGTGCATGCTAGCGCGTAAGCAAATCCCCCGCTCCAATCGCAACCTTTACACATACAGTAGACCGTTTCCTGCTTGTGGCTCTTTCCGTCCAGAAAGCGTCCAAATCTGAAGGCCGCTATTCTCGATTTAAACGTGTCAACGGGATCTACCAACCCTTTCGTCAATGATGAGTCGTATGACTATATGTACAGTACTTGGATTTAAACTGCTTTCAAGGCCCAAGATTGAGAACGACAAGGTCTTAGTGGTGGGGGAGGGGGCTCGCCACACGCTATTCCAATCAGGAAGGGGCAGTTGTCATAGCACCCTGTATTGCCAGACTTCTGTTAAATTGCTTGACATTGCAAACAGGTGAACTGTGTTATAATAATTGGACCAATTGCTTGATGAGAAACACCGAAAACATAAACAATCACCGATATGGCGGTACGGTCGGACTAACAGGGTTCTACTTTACATAAGTATTTGTTTGTTTTATTTTTTTTAGTAAAATTTTCCAGTGCAGGAAAGGCTATATATATCTTATGCAGCCATGAATATTATCAAAACACTTTCATTTCAATTTTGTTTAGTGTTTTGTTTGGAAAAATCATGTGTGTATGAAAAATATGAAGCCATGACCTACAAAAAATACATTTTTACACTCATTGCTATAGCAATCAAATGCATAAACTAACAGGTAAAACAGCTTAGAAACACAATTTTATGTTAGGCCTAGTTTATTTTAGTTCACCTGGCTTACCTAATATACATGATTTTTATGCACATCTATCGTACAGTACCTTTCAAATGATATAAGTTTCATTCTTCTTTTTATAATCAGATTTGAATAAGAACATAGTCAAACGGATGCAAGACTTGGCGGCGCGGAATCGATTTAAGGTAGCAAAACAGCTGACTCTGCCTGGTATGTTAAAAAAATAATGTATTTTACAGTGATTTAGTATTGTTTGTAAATATTACGAAATGTAAACATTGTCATTGATATTGTTTTTTCACAATAAATATCGTAAATGTTCTCTATTGTGTTTTGTTTACGTTTTTCTCCTAAAAACGGCCTTTTTTCAAGAAAAATCCAATATCCGGATTTTTGATTATCTGGATCGGGTCCGGTCCCAATTAATCCGGATAATTGGAGTTCTACTGTACTAAAAAAAAAAGGCGAGTACCTTCATTACAATAGTAAGGCGGTAATTAAACTAAACACAATGAAATGGATACTTGGGAGGAAACTTTTTATATTAACAAATACCGTAAAATAATTAATTAAGTCCTGTGCAACATTCTTTATTAATGTAATAAAACCATTGAATTGTTAGACAATAATATTAGTGTTTAAATTATTCAGTTAATGTTAAGTTAGTTAGGTAGTTGTTATCACCTTACTAATATAACGTAGATTGAAACAATGCCTCATTTAGTGTTCTATAAATACAGTGCGTTGAAACGCTGTTATGTTAGTTATGGTTTGATTATCACATTGTCATTCAGACGTGTTTGAGTTAGTAAACATATTTAGTTGTGAGAATTTATGTTCAAGTTTTATTTTTATCAAAAATTGGAACGTTTGTACAACACAAATAAATGATAAACTAACTAAACATAAACTATTAAACAAAATTACACCTGAACCTGAAATTTAAAATAGGCCTAACTGAAAACTCTGCTTTAATATAATTAACACCACAAACTCACAATTAATTAATTTAAAATAAAATAAATAAGTAATAACTATGAAAAAACTCTAACCTTTAAGCTACATTTAATTAATTTAGCTCACATTAAAATGCTAAGACGGGGAAATTCCCACAAATAAAATTCAAAATAAAGTTTTTCTCATGTGATATATATATGTTGTAACTCACAACTTACCCGTAGACGGAGGTCTAGGAGACTGTGGTGGAGGTGATACCGGAGCTGAGTAGAAATCATCTGTCCTTTCTTCTTCATCGTTTATATTGTAACCTTGCATAAAAACTTGATCCTCTAAAATCTCTCTTTCACATACGTCACTGAAAAGTAATCGTATAATTATTTTAAATTGAAATTAGGCCTATAGATTTTTTTCTTATAATATCACCTACATTATAACTTTGCATACATACTTGGTCCTATAATCTTTTTTTTTCACGTATGTCAGTGTAATAAATAAAATATACAACTTCAACCTTTAAAAAAAAAACTTCTAGACAAAATATTTCAGTAATATTTAGAAAATAGGCCTATACCAACTTTTCCAAACTCACTTAACATTCGATTGAAACACTCCAGTACGCTAATTTAATAATATGGATATTTTATAAAAAAATAGTTCAGAAAAATTAAATAAAAGTCTTTGGGAAAATTACTAAGTACAAATATTGAGGCTGCAATTTTGCGTGAGTTTGATGTTTTTAAAAGGAATATCAATAAGTTTGACACAGGTCGAGAATATTTCAAATTAAAAACCCATGTAAAAACAAACACAGAGTTGGTGCACATTGTGTTTTTCAGGTAAATACACAAACCATCTGAATTACAGGAACTACTCTATCAAATTTAATTAATTTGGACACTGCCCATTGTGTTGTGCTAACAAAGATAACATTATTAGTGAATTTCCATATGAAAAATGACAGATAAAATATCAGAAACATTTCTCTGATGGCATTACGTACAATATAGCCTAATGGCATAATATACAATATAGTACAAAAAGCCTAATCAAAAATAAAGAAGATACTACTTGACAGTAGAGCCTACACAATGACAAACTAATTTATTGTTCGCAAGAGTGATACGGGCTAGTTATATGGGTCAGTAAGCTTCGATTTATTTTAAATTAAAGGTGGTAATAGTGTACAAAGACTGGGTCAACTTCAAATTGTATGATATTTTAGTTAGACAATATATTTAAGAAGAACCGACTAAAAAACAAAAATCTACGTGTCGGAAACATTATATATAGACAATAATTAATATAAAAACTTTTATATGTTTACACTTTTGAAACGTACTGTGACTGAAGACTGACAAATAACTAAACGTCGGGAACCTTGTAGATAAGGTTACCGAGCGATAAGAAAGTTCAAAGTCCAGCTTTGAGTGTTGTTCAATCAGTCTTATAGGCTACTCTTGACAATGGCGTTTTGTTCTACAGTCAATACGTTTTTTTTGGGAAGTTTGTAGTACTACGATAATTGATTTCTGTGCGTTTTCGTTAGTACTTGTTCAATATATCCTTGAGAACTAAATAAAAAAATAGATTGAAGTTCTAACTTGTAATTTTTAGTCACAGTATGTTTTCAATTTGTAAACATATATTATATATAAGTTAGTATATTAATTATTGTCGGACTACAAGGAAAGGCTACATTATTTTTCTATCAGCGAGGTTTGCGACGGTAAAAAAACCGACGAATTGGACACTTTAGCTACACAGCACTCTTGATACAGAAAGTGATCCAGATGACTTTTAATTTAAATTTTTTCATTATTAATGATTTCCGACATTTAATTTTTTGTTTTTTAGTGACATTTAATTTTATTGTCTAACTAAAATATCATAACATTTGAAGTTGACCCAGTCTTTGTGTTCTATTACCTTAAAGGTACGGTATTTTCTTTTAAAAATACATTGTGCTGGTTTAAATATATATTATTGGGATATCAACAATTCAAAAATGCTTTGTGTTTATAACGATAAAAAGTTTTATGTCCATGTTAATTTTAAGTAATACCAATTAGTTTAAAACGTTGCCTAAATCTTAAAAGTTCCATTGTAAACAAATATAATTTAGCAAATCTAAGTTACCTTTTACACAATTTCAAAACAAAGGCTAATCATTTTCTGGAGCAGCACCAACACTAATTTTAGCTACGAGACGCCAATGTTCATTTCATAATAAGAATATTTTTATTTCTTTAATATTATCCTAGTTAGACTAATGAAGCTAAGGATCAACCAACGCCAATGGCTGGACAAGAACTGTTGAACCCTAGCTTTTAATGTCGCACCCAATACGAAAACTATAAACTAAAAACCACCTGGAAAATACAAGTTTAATACAAAAAATGCTATGAAAATATCAGGTTTCAAACTTTAAGGTTGTTAACTTCCAACCGCTTTTAATGTGCAACACTAATTAACCAAATACTGAATTAGCTAAAAAATGTATCCAGTCATTATATATAGTATTGCCAATTATAGTAGACTTTATAGGTTAGTTTGCTAAGGTCTTGGGAGATGACCTAGAAACTGCCAACAAGGCAAGTGCTGGGTAGTTGTTCTGAACTAAAGTAGCAAATTGCCAATATTTTCTTCTTTTCCTGGATTCATTTTCAGCATTTCATTTAGCTTTGTTTATTTTTCAGGAGGTTTCTATTAATTGCTATGTTCAATTTGTATTATAAAATTAGTTAGTGCAGAGTGATTAGATTTTTACTAATCTTAGAAGTCTGAAAAAGTATAGCCTAGAATAGATAAATAAATACTTGAGCTTTTAGTTAAATAAAATTGTGTTTTAAGATTTGTAAGCCTAATTAAATACAGTTTCAAATGTAGGTTATTCTCCTTAATTAGCCTATCTATACAGTATACAAGCAGGCCTGTAAGAGGTTGGGTTATATCATAATTTTAACCAGACTTATGCAGCCGTATGACATAAATAAAAAGTTGAAATTTCTTAACTATCTTATATTACAGGCTAGTCTTATATAAATTGTCTAACCAGTTGGGAACATATTTTCACTTAATCGAATTAAGGTAATTGTGTATTTAACAGCGTGATTATAATTTGTTGGGAATAGGCTACATTATTCAAATTCTGAAAATAGACACTTTACTGAGTACCGGTATGAATAAAAAATACGTGAAAGAAAAAATTTATTACAGAAATTATGAGAGAAATAAAACACCGAAAATGCAGGTTAAAGGTCTACCATTTTGGTTGTTATAATATAAGACTATATTAAATATGATAATTGCTTAAGATTGTTTTTGTGATAAATTTACAGCTAAAGTGTCTTAGTTTTTCTGCTAAACGTAGACTATTGGAATAAGAGAGCAAGGAAATCGTGTCATTTTACCGCGCTGTATAAAAACTTTGTGAAATTATAATTTTACATCTATACATTTAACATGTCGGGAGATAAGTTTATTTTTTAATATTTTTTTACAATTTTATCTAGCCTATTCAATTTTGTTGAATTATATTTAATGTTTAATGTTTTATAATACCGTATAATTAAACATTATGGTTACACTCTACAGGATTTTCTTGTTCCAGGCTGGTACCGTTGCCGCAATATGGCAAGATGACATATCATAAATTTTACCAAAAAAATTATAAAGTCTAACTTAAACATTCCCAGTTTGAACTCACAATTCAACTTTCAATTTGTTAAAATGTGCTTAGGGCATTAAGTAGGTAGGCTTATTACACAATTGTACAACAATGTTTCAGTTGATGACGGCAAAAAATCTCGGCGTAAATTTACTATTTGACCCTCGGCTTATGTTTTGCAGACGACGACGTTGTTTTACATTCTACTGTTAAATGTTGAATACTGGTAAACATACTGTGACAAAAGACTATAAGTTAGAACTTTATGCTATTTTTTGTTGTCATTATTCTTGCATTTCTGTTGCAGTAAGTCAGCCGAGGGTCGAATAGTAAATTTGCACCAAAATCTCTCATCGGCAATTAAAACATATTTTAAAATGTAGATTTCAGTTTACTACATGAGTCTTAAATAATTAACAAAATGTAGTGAATGCTGGATACAACATGTAGGTCATGATGAAGGATAGAATGTTTACTAAAATGTATAATAACCTAACTTATACAATAACAAAACAAACCATACTATAGGCAAAATGGTTACTTACAATACATATTGCATCACAGAGATGTTATTATATTATTTTGATTCACTTAATTGATTTAGATATGAATTATTCAATCGTATTGACATTTTATATTCAGTCGTTCATCAAATAACACTGCATTTTTTTATCTAGGACGTTACAAAGAATAATGACTTAATTACACTTTTTTCTTAGACCCTAGCCTAGGTGGAAGAGTTTATAACCATGTTAGATCCACCATGCATTGATTTACTAAACATGTTTGCAAATATAAATTACAAGAAAATCATAAATAATCAGTTGCCTTAATTATAAGTAGAGTTGATAAGCTTTACTCACCTCTCTGAACTAGCTGAGCTTGGAGGATCAAATTGCGGTACACTTCCAGCCATTGCTGTAAAAACAAAAGATAAAAAAAATCAGTCCAATGTGACGGAAGTAGAATCCATTAAATACGGTTGTCTTGGCAACTATCGTCAACATCCTGTAATTAATAGCAGACGACAAAAACAAATGGTCACGTTTTTAAAGTAAAGATTATTGGTTTTACGTGTTTGATATTAGATATTCAATAGTTTTTCTTACTTTCTAATAATAATTATTTAAAAAATAATTCTGCATACCTAAACTATGACCCAAAGTACGTATATATGTTGCAAGTTAGAAATAACCTATATTTTAAAATGACACAAAGCATTTAATAATAATAGAGTCACATATTTTTTTTTAAATAAACCTATTTTCAACCTATGAGTAAGATGTAAATAATTTATTTTGTATTTATAGTTACTGAAGAATTATTAAGGAAGAGATCTGAACATAATGAATGTGAAATATCAACCTTGGAAGAATTAGCCTTACACCAAGAAGATATTTTGAAAATTGATCATTTACAAAAGCGGTGTAAAAACTTAAAAATACTGTTACTTCAATCAAATCTAATTTCAAAATTAGGTAAGATTTAAAAGATTTTATAGTTAACACTATTTTCTATGGATTTTATGTATTGCTCTCTTATTTTTAATAAAGAAAGGCATTAATTTTTGTACCTTATCATAAAATAGCCTACTGCATGATATATTAATTTGGTATATTAATTTTGACTACATATTTTTGTTTTCCCTGCCTTTATAATCAATATTAATGTGGTAATGTTTTAAAGAACATAAACCAATTTTGATTCACTTAGTACCTTAGCTAAATTTTCAGAATTTTTTTTATTTTAAATACTCCATAATTTGAAATTTGTATCTGTTCTTACAATGCCATAGGCTCAAAACTAGTATACAAAATAACTGGAAATATTTAAAACTGTCTTTTCCAGTTCCAAAGTCAATATTTTCTACTAAAAAGTCACATTCTTCAACCAGTTTCCTTGTTTATTTCTGAACTAACATATTTTAAACACATTTTATTTTATGTAATTAATTCAATTAATTGTTTTATCAGAACCAGATACTGTTTAATAGTTTCAAATTACAACAATAAAATTATGCACATTATTGCCAATATAAAACATTTACGGTACTGTAATTGTTTTGGGAACTATTTTTATTGTATCAAGCAGCTTTTTGCATTATCTTTCTGAACAGTAAAGGTAGAAACACACTGCTGTAACGTCATGTGAGCTCATGTGATGTCATGTCATCTCACATTCCCACAGACTAAAAGTGTTGGATGTTTTTACTAGTGTTTCAATGCACTAGAATTACACTGTTGTCACCTCACATCACTCGCATAACAATATCATGTGTCAGTGTGACATCACGTGAGCTCATGTGCAGTGCAGATGAATTTTGATTTTTGAAGACATGAAACTGGTCCGCATGGGAGGAGTGGATGCCAGTGGACTTGGTGGAGTAGGATGTTGAGGTGTTGGTGGATTGAGCAGATGCGCAATAGGGCAGTATTCCACTTCGCATGCTGGTCTTAAAAAGTCATCTATAGTTAAACTTAAAGTACGGTACCTAATGCAGTTATCAATACAAATATTTTTGGTACATATAATAAATACTTCTGATAAATAACTTGTCACGTTTATTATAGCATAATGTTTTAACGAGGCGATCTAGAGTGTAGAGCCTATTGCACTCCACAATCACATTTACTACTGTACTTCACTATACAAATCAGCTGGTCCATTTTCAACGTATACTTTTACTATCAATAATATTAATAAACTGCATTGGGTCAATGATTAGTAGACCCCACCCCTTTCCTTTACCTTCATCTCCATTGCATTGTCGATAAGGGTGCTCTCACGCACAATTCGCTGCTCCATAGCGCTTTCTATTTTTACTATTGATGTGTTGCGGACAATCAAGATAACAGACAGGAAAGACTTATTTATGCATTTGTGGATTGCACTTAGAGGTTTGTTAATTGCTCCAGTGACAGTTGCAAGTGCTGAGTGTAGTTTTAGTAAGCTAAAACTGATAAAGGCTTATTTACGCTGTACTATGTCCAGGAGAGACTGAATTATCGTCTATTGAGAACGACGAGGCACATATACTAGACTTGAAGAAAGTTCCTTCGACATTTGCTCGTGCAAAGGCCAGGCGAATGCCATTTAGTGTTTAGTACAAGCTTGTGCTTAACCTAATCATTAGTTCATACATCTTGTTCGGTTTTTTATTACTATTCAATATGTATTATTGAGGTTTTCTACACTATTTTATTATTTAGTGTGGAATTAACCCTGCAACTGTCAGACTACTCAATTTGAGTGGTCGTGGGGGCGTGGCATGCGAAAACGATAAATTTTGACAACTCTACTTGTAATTAATATTTCACCCACTAAAAATTATCCATTCGCAATAAATCAAAAACCATTGGAAAGGGAACGATCTAAACTTTAATTTTTGTATTTACAAGTTTTTTCTAAAACGAATATTTACATACGTAATCATCGTTGCAGTTTGTTAGTTTTCTTCAACAAACTCGGCGCCCGTCAATTCACCGGATTTCGTCATAAAACATGAGGAAGCAACGCATCTTTCTTCTCTTTCTAAACCCCGCCCAGTACTTCTTCTAAAGTAAACCTAGATATCGTTGGATTCTTCACAATTTCCCCTATCTAATACTGTCATCCAATCAAAAATCGGACAAATAGTTCTAAAGTTGTGGGGCGTTTTGTTGACCCTTGCAATTAGTCAGTTTTCCAACCAATAAACAGCGTTATTTATTACACGTGTTATCTGTGTGACCTCAATAGTTTTTTAGAGATATTTTAGGATCTTTGTAAACATAATGCTTCAAGCTAACTTTTCCTGTAAACCAAATATGCTATATTTGAACAGTTTATTGTGTACGACCGTGGGAAAGTGACTGCTAATACGGTCTCATCTACGGTTTAAATATGAACCCTAACGGCTTTTTATAACATGGCTAACCATAGGAGTTTGCGCGCGCATCCTGCATAGCTTGAATGGGCGAAAGAGTTCTACATTTTTTCTCACTTTTGTTATTCAAATAATTCTAAGTCAAACACTTTTAGGATAATTTACAAGTATACGGTTCAATTCTTTGATTTATTTTCTACACTTTGTTATAATAATATTTAATTTTTGGGTAAAGCAAATATTCCTAAATTACGTTTGAAACTAGGCTTACTTTGTTAGCAGTCGTGTAGATGGAACATAAAAACTTGTGTTTTCAAAATAAGAAATTTGAAATTGATAAATGTTTTTATACAGAACTAAATTATGAAACTTTTTTACGCTTACGAAAAATTTACAAAACATTTTTACTATTTGTTATGTAGGCCTAAAGTTGAACATTTTCCTTTCGTTACTGAACATTATTTTGTTTCTTGAGCTAATAACTTTTACAATTTTACATCAATACATTTTTTAATTGCATATATGAATTATTTGAACCTTTCTCTACAAAAAAGGTACAGAACACTTTTGGATTGGTATACAATTACTATATTTGGCGAATTTTTGAAAATATGCTTGCACACGCACCGAAATTATGTGACGTTGCAATACATTAACATGGACAGTTGTAGGGTTTTAATAGGTGTACTTACATTATTAGTAATAATTGGATTTTTAATACAATCTTAATTCAAAATATGTTTTACTTGCTACTTTAACCCCCGTCTGTGTTATTCATACTTGTAATTAACTAAGGTAATCTGATTGGGCGTCTCTATTTTACAGATAGGGAAATTAGTGATGGGTGGGAGAGGGATGAGTGCGTTGTTGGGGGGGGGGGTCTTGCCCCGGGAGACTACAAACCACGCAACAGCCCTGTCTATAGTTTACCAACACTTTTTCCACCAAACTATATTTTCAAGAACAATTCAATAAAAGTTTCATAAAAATCTGGTTCCGTTATCCAGTTTTTGAGTTATTTCAAACAAACCTTCCTCTTTACATTACAGATGAACTACATTCGAAGAATAGACGTCATTAGATAAATGTCCGACTTAACTTCTGACCTCTTAATTAACCAGTTTGTAATAACAAGGTCACAAAACCCATTTCATGGCTGACTCATTAAAGCATTCATTAGTATCTAGCTGACAATAACTAAGATGATGTTTGTGTAGATAAAGTAAATCATGTTTTGACAACAACATATCTAAATTGAAAGATTAAATAGACTGCTTTCACATACTGGGTGGGGGAGATGGAAAAACAAAATTCTAATTCTTTGCTACGTGGGAGCACAGTTTAAAAATCACTCATAAAACAAAGCTGAAATGAAGCTTCGGGAATGGATGTTAGCAGTCTGAAACAGCAGCTGTAAACAGAAGAGGAGCTCCGACACAGCTGTGAGGGGGCTGCCCAGATAGAAAATTAAGGATTGCACTTTTTTCTTTATCTATATAATTAATACGCTACATGAAACTTTGTCGGTTGAACTCCTCCGCCATTTCTTAACCGATTTTATCCATTGACGTCTCATTGGAAAGAGCGTGTCGTGTAGATTTGCAAACTGGCCTTACATTTTTGAATAAGTCCCTTGGGCTCTGCCCCAGTGGCTTTTAAAGTTCCCATGTTAATCTTATGGAAGGTCAATCTTAAGGAAGAAGAAGAAAGATTTCTTTTGATTTTATCAGGGGCACAAAAAACAGCTGTTCATATGAAAAGCTTAAAACAGCTGATTTTGATGAACAGCTGATTTTGATCAACAACTGATTTGGATCAAAAACTGAATATAATTTTAGGTTAGGTAAATCAAGCAATAGCGAAGCATTATTTAAATTTAAAAGAAGCAAACAAACTAAAACTATACAAAAACCTGTACAAGGTGTTTTTAAAATACCGTATTAAAACCGATTATTTCCCATGCGTTACTTCTTAACTAAGAAAAACGTTTACGTAATAATCTCTCTGTATAAAAATGAACGTTTCTTTCTTTCTTCGTCCTCTATAGACTCGAAAACTATTCACTAAAAATTTCACATTTTGTCCATATTTAAAGAATATAATCACACAAATTTAGCTGTATAGCTTGTAGGAAGTAAGAGCAATTTATTTGTATTGCGTAGAAGTAGATACCCTAGCAGCAAAAATGGTTGGCGTTTTGTTGGTCCTACAATATCATCCACGGTTGGCCAACAGTGCGGATTGGCACTATGTCTTACGGTTGGCCAACTCACCCTTCCCCAACGTTGGGCCAACAAACATAATGTATGTTGGCCTAACTGAAATTTCACTATAATTTGCCAACAATTAACCAACTGTTCACGAGTAGAGAAATCCAAAATGAAAATTAAAGCCCAATACAATATTTATTGTCTCCTCCTGCCCATATTTATAATTCCATTTTTTATATTTATTGGATCATCCTTATTAAACTATTTCAAGTTACTATATATAGGCCTATATATAAGCTTTTAAAAAATGATGCAACGGATGTACATAAATATTATGCTTTGGGTGGTATGTGATAGGATGAAGAAAATTTACTTAGGCCTATAAACTGTTATTTTTCATTAGAACAACTTTAATTTACTAAAGTAAAGACAGTTTACAAAACATAGTTACAACATTGCAATATTTTGGTAGTTCTTTACTCATTATTTCACTTCTTAATTTTTATAGGCTATTTAACTGAAAAAAGCGCACTATTACTAAAAGTTGTGCCATTGTCTGGAAGAACTTTATTATACGATTCTATTTACATTTTTCACTTCACAACACTAATTATCAACTCAACTTGTCACATTTTCACTGATCAACACGACATCGTAGGACTATCTCTCCTGAAACATTAAAAATAACAGATTTTTTTAAACACAGAGGAAACGCGATACATATCAATATACTAGGAAGGAAGACCCTTAGATATATTAGCCTATAAAGATGGATAAAGATTATTATTAGCTATACATTCTTTTTAATATGGAGGATTAATCAAACCGTATTTAATTTAAATGTGTACGTTCAATTGTGTTTATGATATAACAAGAGTTAAGTTACACTAAAGATCCAGTATCATTTTTATTTATTTATCTACTCCTATAAATTAACATAACCTACAAATTAGAAATACAAATTAATGCTATGAAATCAGCTGTTAATGGAAGTTTAGAGGTGTAAGTAATTAATATGGTAATAAGATACAAACACTGGGTCAACTTCAAATTTAAGATATTTTAGTTAGACAGCATATTAAAGAAGAGTTAACTCAAATATTATTGTCTAACTAAACTATCATAAAATTTGAAGCTAACCCAGTCTTTGTAAACTATTCACCATTAATATCAGGTTATTTTTATCCTACCAACAATATGCATTTTCAATCAGTTGAGCTATATATACCGTATTTTAAATAAATAAACAATATTTTTTAAATTATCTAAGCTTACACCAAATTTTCTTTTAAATTATTTGTAAATTTTAATATTTTTTCTACAAACTTTAGGGGATAGGCTATACATAATATTTCACCTATGATTCATGATTTCAATATTTATTCTACAATACAAAATAAATAACATAACTTTAAGTTAATTGGAGAACAATTTTTGATAATTTATAATAACAATGTCTTGTTTTAGACTTGACGAATTTAAATCAAGCAAAAACTTTACCTCCGTCGTTTTACGGACAGTTCAGTTTTTAAATTCATAGTAACTTATGAGAATGTTAGCCGACATTACTGTACAAACATTAATGTATAAACATACATTATATTATAACCCTCTTCAAAATTAAAATTAGTACCTAACCTGTAAAATAGGTTAGGAATAAACTGTTTCAATAATTAATTTAAACCATACCGTAAAACTCAAATGGAAAATATAAGCTTATAGTACCATTTTAAAACCTCAACCCAAAAATAACTATAATTCCAAATCGAAACTAAAATATAGCTGAAACACTTTTTGAAGATTCAGCTCTAAATCTTGTCTTGTTTTAATTCTAGGCCTAGGCCTAAATGATGGTACGGTAATTATGATTGTCAAAAAACACAAGTATAGAATCATGCTCTATGACATTTAAGTGAAAACACTAAGAGTTAATACAATTATTAATAATAGGTAAGGCCTATGGTTTCCCGGCATCAGTGAAGTGTATAAATACTATATTTATTAAGAAAAAAGTTCAGGTTTGTGTATTTGTAGTAGTTTTGATTGACAAGTTAAAGTAAACAAATACCTTCGCTGAGGACAAGTTCTGTATTAAATTTTGGGTAAAGTCTAGACATAACCTAACCAAGAACCAATTATGTAATTAACAAGATACCTAGTAGGCTTGCAGTTGTCGAAGTATCCAACAGATTTTGGCGTAAGTTTACTATTCGACCCTAGCCTAATATTTTTGCAGACAACGAAGTTGTTTTACATTCTAGCCTACTGTTAAATAATGTTGAATACAGGTAAACATACTGTGACTAAATAGGCCTACTATAGGTTAGAACCTTTTAGGTTTTTTTTATTATTCATGCATTTCTGTTGCCATAGGTTAGCCTAGGGTCGAATAGTAAACTTGCGCCCAGATATTTTTGAGTGTAGGCTATTTGTTTTATTAATTTTAACCTCAATAACTTGTTTATCTTATGACCAGTAGAAAGGATGCATTTATTATTCCCCCAAGTAGGCCTATAAACATTAATTAGCCTACTTTGGCAAATAGCAAACTGTAAGTTATGTAATTATTCTTATGCATACTACCTAGTCCAGCTTGTAAAATCTTTTTATTATTAATATTTTACCTTATAGGCCTTTAAGCTAGTCTACCAAATATTAAAAATCACTTAGTTTAACCTAAAAGTTAATTTACCGGTAGGTAGTGTAACAACAAGTAACCTACCACTTTAAAAAATAAAACTGAAATCACATGTTATAATTAATTGTGAACAATTATTTATTTTAAAACAAGACAAGAACTAGTAACCCCTGTTAGTATTTTTTTACTAATCTAAAAGTAAAATATATAAGTGCTGTAGCCTACTTACTTGCAAAGAAAAAAATCAATCACTTCCACTTCACAAGGCTTAGAACACACAATGGTGATAAAGTTTTTAAGAAAACAAATCATTTTCATTTGAAAATGCCAAATGACACAGACTTAATGAACACACAAGTCACTGAAGTCTGAAGTCACAAAGATGCTTGGCTGCTTGGTGCAAATGTAAAACTAGATGAGGATGAACAATGGATTTTTTGTAATGGCGGATAGAATAATGACGGATTCGCGATGTCACCGATGCACGCTAAATGTTATAAAATCATGAACTTTATTAATAACTTTATATCACTTAATCTAACAATATAACCGATTTTTAAATAATGTTTATTACACGTAAATATTAATATAATAAGGAATTAATAAAGGATAATTTTATAATTACACGTAAATATTAATATAATAAGGAATTAATAAAGGATAATTTTATACAGACTAACTCCCAACATTGGCCCAACAGAAAATTTCATTGTTGGCCCAACAGAAGGAATTATTGGTTGGGCCTCTATTGGCAATATGTTGGCACCCCAACCAACCATTCCCCAACGGTGCCGACAATTCCCCACCGTTGGGCCAACGATGTGTGCTACTTGGGTACCCCATTTGAATATCTTTGATTGTCATGACCATATTTTCCAAACAATCCTGATACTAATGTGTGTAAATTGTGAAATTAGTTGAGCGGTTTTTGAGCATAAAGAAAAGTAAGTGTATAAATGATTATTTAATTTAATGGGTAGTTACCCCATTGCATCCCTTTTACTTTCTCACTATACTATAGCATAGAGAAAGTATAGTGATCGCAAAAAAAATCGATGTTGAGATTTTTGTAGAAATATCCGTTTTGGGACCCCCTGAGTCCAAAAAAAGTGGTTTTTACAAAATGTCTGTCTGTATGTATGTCTGTATGTATGTATGTATGTATGTCTGTATGTATACAAAGCTAGAGAGAAAACTATTCGATCGATTTCAACCAAATTTGCACCAGACATGTCCAGTAGGCCTGTATAGATGCACGAAAAAGGGTTTAAAAATTTTTTGAAAAACAACCCCCTTTTTTGCCAAAAAACCTCCAAAAAATCAATTATTATTTTTTTTATAAAAAAACGGCTCTAACGATTTTGATAAAATTTGGCTTATTTGTAGCCTTTAATATGTGCCCTACCATATGCAGAAACCCGCATATTTCTAAAAATTCTCGTTTAGCTAATAATAATAATAATAACTGATTTTTGGGATTTTTTTGGCCATAAAGGGGATTGTTTTTCAAAATTTTTCAAAACCTTTTTACGTGCATCTATAAAGTCCTAATTGACGTGTTTGGTGCAAATTTGTTCGAAATCGATCGAATTGTTTTCTCTCTAGATAATAATAATAATATTTATTAGTTAATCTCCAACTTTATTAAAAAAAACTCTCCTACCCCACCCTACAAGTCACTGTGAATCTGTTTAGTAATTTAAATTAGTTTGTGGGAAAGTATGTGCTAGTTTCTGGTACCATTTATTACTTAAGTAATTGAATAATTGCAAACAGGTTTTTATATCGCGTAAGAATATAATTACAAAAATTAAGCTGCATGTCTTGTAGGAAGTAAGTGCCACTTATTTTTATTGTATAGGGGTAGGTAAGCCATTTTAATCTTTTTGATTGTAGTGACCATATTCTCTAAACAATCCTTGTACGTGTAAATTGTGAAATTAGTTTTTGAGCATATAGAAAAAGTAAGTGTATTGATTATTATTTAATTTTAGGGTAGTTATCCTATTTCATCCCTTTGACTTAAATAATCAAATTGCAAATAGTGTTTTATTTCACTTACGGGGGCACTCCACCTTAATATTGATAAAAATGACAAATAATTAAAAAAAAATTTCACCTAGTTTTGTTCCCTGTGATTTTCTGAACAATTTGATATATAATAAGTATAGATAATATGGCTATAATTAGTTTATTTTATCTAAAAACTAAAAGCTTACACATATCTCAGCCATACAGATGTATATTCTCCAGATAACTTAGTCTTTTTCTAGGCCGTTTTCCGAAAGTTTTGTTTTCACACGTTTTCATTTACTGTGGCAGACATAACCCAAGTTGTATTTGAGATAGCCTCATCATTTTTTTTTTTTTTTTATTTTGAAGAGGACATTTCATTTTACAACCTGTAGTATGGATATACATTAGTTCCTATAATACAGATTTTAAGAAATGATTAAAAAAAGATTTTACTAAAATTTTTTATAAAATAATTAAATAACATATTTTTTACAGAAATATCTTATCTTCTAAAGCGAGAGATAATTGTCTGTCTGCTAAATGGATCTGGAATCTCCGTCTAAGGATTTTTGATTTTTTGATTTTATATGGGGCTTTTGGCCACGAGAAATCGAATGGAAATGTTCACCAGTCTGGGAAAATTCGTTTTCTACGTCTTTTTATTAAATTAAAAAGTGAAATTTGTCCATTTTAAACAATACAAAGCACAGCTGATGCAAATGTTTTCAATGTCATTACAATAATCTGTTTTCTTTTAAACGAAGCACAGGTGATGCAAATGTTTTCAATGCCATTACAATAATCATCTGTTTTCTTTTAAACTGTATTTTATTAGAGGTAAGCCTAATGTTGTATCTATTTATAGTTACCATGGCAACGAATACTTCTTCTAAATAAACATACCCTTTATTTAGTTGTTTAATGTTATAGGCCTAA
>JAGFPH010003355.1:64175-84454 GCA_018207615.1 Philaenus spumarius | reverse complement strand
TGACGACCTCAGCAGGGGGATATCTGATGATGGAACCAGTTCCGAAACGCGTCATGGAGTAAGTACCGTAAGTAAAGTACTTTATAATAAAAGTCACATAGACGGACATAATAAATTTTATTCATTATAACCAGTGACTTGGATACAAGACAATGAGTTTTAAAATAACTTTCTGATTTGACACAAACCTAAATTTCATTCACGCACAAAACAATGATGTAGCACTAACGTATATGAGATCAGAAATGAAATGATTGACATTTAACCAAAATAATTTACTAAAAGGAAATTATTGATGACTCATGCGGTCACCCTACTGCAAGTGCTCATCACACGTATATTCTTTTACTCCATTCATACTGTACACAAACTTTCTGTAATGCGTCATGTTTTTGCCAAGTTATTTCTTGTCACCCTGACAAAAAAAAGAGATAGCAGACACCGAAGATCTGATAATAATAAACGATATATTTCCTTTCTGCTAGGCTACGAATGATTGGGAATTTTGGTAAGTGATAGCATTACCCGTTATTACATCACACGGCAACCACTGTGATTGTATTGTAGCCTAGCTTCAATAATATTGTCAGTATTGTATATATTATTTCTCAGAGGTGTCGTTTTGTGGCAACAACCTATCTCCCTTAATTCTCGATCAAAATTAATGATTCAAACCTCATTTTAAAGCTTATGTTCCCTGCTGTTTACAAAAAAATAGACAAATAGCTTAAAATAATCTATATATTTAAAAAAAATCCTGATTTTAGTTCACTCACTTCCTGAAGTTAATACTTAACCGATTTTGATGATTCTTTTTTTATTTAAAAGATAATTTCCAGTTCTAAGTCACTGCGAAGCTAAATATTTGATTTACACTTTTATTTTAGTTTTATTCCGAGTTTTAAAAATGCATCAGTACCCTATGCTACAACTAGGCTAAATAGGAAATACTGTAATTTGATTTTAAACAGCTGATAAACTAATTGAGTTTCAAATAAATAAGTTGTTTACTTTAAACTTACTCAAATGTCAACAGATGATTTGATTTAGGTTATGTTATTGTTGGTGTGTTTTATGTCTGATTTGTAATGTTTATTGTTGATTCAGTAATCAGCTGTAGTCTCTAATATTTTCATTGACAGTTTATTTCAAATTTAAAATCAATTTTTAGGTTAGGTTTTTATTAAAGTGTAGACCTGAGCCTTGCTGACTATACAACGGGTTCCAACGGCACACAACGGGTTCCAACAGGGGGGTGGGGGGTTGGCGTGCGGAGCACGCAGGGGTCCCCCCTAGTGTTTTTGTTAAAAATGTATTAAAAAACTTTCATACGAAAGTTCCTAATTAAAGGCGCCTTCTATTAACAATCTGTTTAACTAACACAACAGCTGTTAGTTAGATTGTTTACATTCTATATGCAAGTGTAATCTATCAAACAAATTAAATCGACGTAATGCATTATAAATCGTTATAAACTGTTGTTTATAGACTAATGTAAATAACTAAATTAAATCAGGTAAATACTGCTAACTTGCGGAAACGGGTCAGCTAGTTTTGTAATATTGAAAGTTTGTCTGCAATTGGAAAAGGTTTAATTTGATATGCAGTACAATATGTTTATGGATACAAGTTATTTACTTTGTAGTTTGAAGTTTTTATGTTTAAAGGTAAATGGTGCTCTTTGTTTCTTTAACACTGTATTACAGTTTTTTTTCACACAAGTATGCTACTAAACACTGTTTTCTTAATTTTGTTTTGCTTTTTTCCCAGAAAACCATGTACGGTGCTAATGTGATCATTTTTGAAGGAATTCTAACTTTTTACAACGCTGAAGTCTTAAAGGTAATTTTGTTTTTATTTTAACTATTATGTTTGCGTGTTTTAAAAGTAAGTAACCCTTCTTGAGCGTTTACAAGAAGTTGGTATTGTTTTAAAATAAAACAATACAATTTAGCACAAATCTATATTTCATATTTTGTCTGCTATTTTCTAATATTTTAATATATCATTGCTTAGCAAGCAATACCGCCTGACTGAAATTTGTAACAAAATTTACTTTTTGATTCCAATGCAGTACAATTTTTTCATCACATTTACGGTAACCATTCTAGATATAGTAACACCATTGCATAAACAAAAAATAAGCGGTTTTTGTTCCTCCTGTAAACTTAGGCTGCATAGTTAGCTAAGCGACCATGCTTGCTACTATGAGCAATTTTTTTTTCCATTTACGTTTATGTTTTTACGATAGCCCTCCCCATCCCAGGTTTATAATAAAATCAGTTACTCTTCAGACAAAGACGTGGTTGCACGCTGACTTTGAACTTGAGCCATTCCAGGCCTGGGCTACAGAATATGTCCGAACAAGATTTGGGGTAAATTTTGGCAGAGAAAAGAATCCACAATAAAATAGGGAAATTATTTTCTTTAGTTCCATAGTACAATTTTAGTTTATTTCTTGATACAAGAATTCCCTTAGTTATCCAGCCAACTTTCTTGTGTCAAATGCCAACTGTGATTTTTTTAGAAGGGCAAGCAATATTACAGACTGTTGCATGGTGCTTGGTGCCTGGTTGGCGCATGCGTGCTGCCAGCTTTCTCCCACTACACGCCGCCATGTTGTACACTCACACCAGTTCGTAGCCGCAGCATAGTGAAAATAGCTTGAGTTGAGTTTTATAGTTTAATTTGCGAGTGCCGTTGTTTTGTTATTGCATTTAATATGGATGTGCCAGTAGAGTTTCAGTCTACACTAAACGGTAAAGTACTGAGAAGCCAGACACGGGAAGTCGTGACAAATGTTTTGAATTTCATGGAACTTGAAGGTAGGGAATCCAGATTTGTTATAGATCCCAAAAAAGTTAGAGATCGAGTGTCAGCCGCTTGCGGAGTTTCAAAACGTATTTTAACAAGATTGAGTGCAGAAAAAACAAAATTGGAGGAAACATACTCAAGTTTTGAAACTCCTAATAAAAAAAGAAAAATGCCAAAAAAATTACAGGCATTGACAACTTTGATGTTGGTATTGTACTCCGAATAGTAAATAATTTCTATTTGACTGAAAAGTGCCTACCAACATTAAAGAAAATTCGTCAATGTTTGTATGTAAAATAAAATAAGTAGTTTAACGTGTGTTTCGTTTATTTTATTTTACCAATACAGAGCGATTTGGAGCGCTACTTTGACCTTGCTAAACTGGCTGGGGTGACTGTACAAGGCATCTGAAGGGGAAGTGTGGTGGGAGACATTGTCCATCGTGCAACGGTCTGTAACAAAAAGCATAAATGACTCTAGAAAATAATCAAATCGGTCATCTGTATTTACTATGGAGTCGAGATTTTCCCAACTTTCCTTCCTTAAAAGAAATTTTAATAAACGATTATTCTCATGGACCTTTCTAAATATAGATCGTGAAAAAATTGGATTATGACTAAGAAGTTCAATCTCCTGTGCACGGTCAGCGATTCCCGTGTTTAAAATTTGAACTATTATATTACTTTCCAATATTAGATATTACAAAATTGTACATCGTTGTTACCGAGGAATCCGTCACTCTTGTGGGAGAGTCCACACACGACTTCAAACCATATTTTGATAGAAGGTCTCGTAATCTGTTCCTGCTCACCGATTTAGCAAGAACATGTATATTAAAATCTCCACAAATAACAAATTTATGTTTTCTCAAATACAGTTTCTGCAAGTATATTGGGAACCGATAGAGGCTTACAATAATCAACTCCGCGTTATTACTTTTTATCTTTGCTCCAGTGATCTCAAAGTCTTTTTCAGACAAAATATTTTGCTCAACCAAAATAGCCACTCCACCACCTCTAGGAGAAGTTCTACTGTAACTACTGGCTAAATTATAATTCTTTAAATTAATACAATCGATATTATTTTTACTGAAGCCATTGTTCAGTTACAATAAAAATAAGAGGCTTTTGTTCATGATAAAGCAGATTTAGTTCATCTATTGTATTGGTTGCAATCTGTGTATTTTGATGAACAATACTTAAGCATAGGCCTACTTGTTTGTCCAATGAAATAGTAGAAGCGGTGTCCCCCACATACGTGCTACACTTTTAAAAGTTCAGTAATATTAGATACATTAATGTTCCTATCATTAAAGATGCATTGTTTTATCCTGAAAAACCATCACGTGAAATTTTATTAACGTTAATTTTGTTGGAAATATAATTTATGATGGCATTTCTGTCGGTCACCTTACCAAATTTATTAAGATGGTGGCCATGAGGTGTATAAGAACTCCTTTTCATTGTTGTAAGATTTAATAATTGTACATGATTAAAAGTAGGGGCCAGTACGTGCAATTTTAAGGCAGTACATAAGCTCTCGAACCGAACGGATGTTGTCATCTATGATGTTAGCGTCGATAATTACTTTCGTTCTCTACACTTTCTCTGGCCCAAGTGTACACGCAGTTCTGAGATAGTGTGGTGTCCCCAAATTGCGCTCTCAAGCGAGTTAAAATTTCCTAAGGTTTAACCCAGCGACCAAGGAATACTACAGACTGGCAAAGCCCATGCACAACGCATTACGGGAGTTGAAGCCGACCACGCCCACTCTTAGGTGAAAACATTGGATTCTCTGTCCGCGACCGGTACACATTTTAATTCGCCGCGTTTCATTAACACCGTTTGAACACACACTTAGTGTTGAGATAAAATTCTGCAATTTTAAAAGATTGCTTAAAACACTTTGACCGCGTGCTGACGGTATCAAACAAAAATAGAAAAATATATTTTATGTAGCGGGAAAAAATATAAAACAATGAAAGTCAACGTTGTGTTTAGACATATGACATGAAATTTAGGCATAGCAAGAAAGTTTTGTATTTTTTGTGCAGGTAATTTGTCAAAGCGTAAAAGTTGTTGGAACAATCAAAAAAGAAAAAGTTATTCTTTACATTTCTTTGTAAAATGCTTAGTTTAGCCTGTAGGCTGTGGTATAGTGACGAGTTGGTTTGATTGTTTTGTGAACCGGCGCTAATCTACTGTATCTACAAGACTTTTCATTAATTTGTAGTGCTATTGCTTGTTCTATCACTATATTGTACCATACATTCATTGTCCGAGTAATTATAATTTAATAAAAATTGTTAATATATTAAAATTGTATAATAAGAACAATAACAATAAGGAAACTGAATGAGTTATACGGTTTTGAAAGAAAACAACACTTTATTCAAAGTTATAACTATAAAGCAATCCTTGCCCTAGAATAAAATATAAAACCACAATATCCATCTTAAATCGCAATGTTGCTAACTTTACTCACAAAAATATTGGCTAAATAGACAAAATTTAGAACAAATCAAAGAGTACTAAAAATAAAATTCCAATCAAACTAATAATTACTAATCATACTAACTATTTACTCAAAAACTATAAAAACTAGTCTGCAAACCTATAAAAACCTTTTTTCCTTAATTAGTTCACTTAAAAAACCCACAATGTGCATCTTAAATCACAACGATGCTAACTGTACTTACAATAACGCTGACGCTCGAGAGTAGCGGAGTCAGACGTTTTCATCCCCACCACTCTTAGGTGAATCGGCTTCAAGCTTTGCGCGACATTGCCAGTCTATAGTATTCCTTGGTCGCTGGTTTAGCCCCTTCACTGCTAGACTCTAATATATTGTTTAATGTGTTTCGTAGATGTTGGACATGAAAGTGTTTGTAGATACGGATGCGGATGTGAGACTAGCCCGTCGTCTGAACAGAGACATCTGTGAAAGAGGAAGAGATTTGGACGGCGTATTGAAACAGTATTGCACGTTTGTAAAGCCAGCTTTCTACCATTACATATCACCGTCCATGGTACACGCTGATATCATAGTTCCTAGAGGAGGTGATAACATGGTCGCCATAGAACTTATTGTCCATCATATACATACTCAACTAGCGTTGGTAAGAATTGTCCAAGCTTTACATATCAACAGTAGAACGTAAACGAATGCTCACAAACGTTAAAATATGTTTGAAACGGCTAACTTAAATTCTACATTTTACTGTTACAAAATTAAAATAAGGTACTAGTCAATTTAGTTTTAGTACCAAGCAAATCCCTCTCATCCGAATTCTGCATTGTGCAAGTCGCATATGATAGTAATAAAATGGCAAAACTGGTGTAAAATAACAAATTTATATTTAACCATATTTATATAAGATTAAATAAACATATTACCTAATACGAGAGAAATCTTGAAGTAATATTACAAATGCGGCCAAATTGTATGTAACTAGGGGAAACCCCCGCGTGCTCTGCACGCCAACCCCGTTAGGAAACTTCTATACACATAATCATGTTGTGTTTTGTTTATAATAAAGGTGTAGGATTAAAAATAACCCCAAAGCTAAGATGGTAAATAATGTTCAATGTTCAAATCAAATTATTTCGTATATTTTATAACAGCAAGTTAATAAAGGTTAAAAGAACCAGCAAGGCTCAGGTCTACAATTTAATAAAAACCTAACCTAACAGTTAGAAACACAAAAAATCGCTTCAAAGTTTGAAATCAGCTGTTAGTGGAAATATTGGAGCAAACAGCTGTTTTATCTGTTATTTTATTAAATTGGTTGCTACGGTAATTCATCAGTCTAGGCCTAACCTAAGAGTTTTTTCCGACTAAATTTACAAATATTGAAATAAAAAATGTTTTTAGCAAAATGAATTACAGCCTGTATTACTCGGGGATAGTGTAGCTTTTAATTAGTAAAACTATTTTTTCAATCGGTTCAGTAGTTCCAGAGATTACCCCCTACATACAAAAAATTTTTGTCTCCTTATAATATTAGTATAGATTAAATAAACATATTGCCTAATGCAAGAGAAATCTTGAAGTAATATTATACATGGGGCCAAATTGTAAGTGTGCAGTAATGAAACATCAACCAGATCTGCCCTCAATTGACAGTTCCGAACCCTTTTGTCAACACTGTCCTTCCCTCCCGTTTATAAATAACTTAGTATCCTGATGCGGATGGTTTTCTTTGTCATTCGTGTATTGAGTTGAAATTGGAAAAAACCTGGTTTTTTAAATGATGGCTATATTTTTTAAATTAAAACGATGTTAGAAATTACAGAACTGAACTTATTTAAAGAGACATTATTTTATAAAAATAATATATATTATATATAACCTGTTTTTTTTTGGTATATATATATAAATAATCTGTAAAAATAAACACTAAAATTTTTATTTTCCGAATCGGCACTTTTTCATCTATTGAATTGCTGCAGGCACAAATTAATTTGGATAACATAGTTTCTACTGTAGGAAAAAAATATTTATAAATAATTGTTTGTATTATTGTGTTTTTCACATTGATGCATTTTAAAAAAACACATCTCTAAAAAATATCTATACATAATTAATTTGCTAGGGGTTATTTTGTGAGTAGAACTCCTCCTAGAGTTTTTAACCGATTTTGATGTTTTTGGTGTCATTTTACAGAGCTCACTCTGAAGTTGTGCTTCCTTTAAAATGAGCTCAATGTATGTTAAGGGCTTCGCCCCAGTGGCCCTCAAAGTTGCCATGTTAATCTTATGGCAGGTCAATCTTAAGGAAGAAGAAGAAAGATTTCTTTTGATTTTATCAGGGGCACAAAAAACAGCTGTTCGTAAGAAAAGCTTAAAACAGCTGATTTTGATCAACAGCTGATTTCGATTAACAACTGATTTGGATCAAAAACTGAATATAATTTTAGGTTAGGTAAATCAAGCAATAGCGAAGCATTGCCCGATCTACTAGTTTATTTGAAACAGTCAGGATATCACCTTTATTTATTTAGAAGTTATGGCATTCAACCCATTTAGGTAGACTGAGGAGCTATACTCGTGATGGCATTTTTAGACCAAACCAGTAAGGAGTTGGTTCCGTGTTTTATGTTTATTACTGTTGATCTAGTTTTGTATAAATCCGCTAGATATTCCTTCAGCTGGTCTTTTAGAAAAAAAAAAATAAATTAATTATCTTGTTTTTCCTGATTTTAAAACAATACATATTACAAGGGGGTTACCCAAAAGTAACCGGAATTGCGCTGCCTTGGGCGGGAGTTGTGTAGTACGTATTCCTGCCGCTAGGCATGTATAGTACGGCTCGTCGCCAGTTCAGTGGGACCGGTGTCGACCCGGCTTGTTTTGTTCCGTCTGTAGTCATAGTTTTCACAGTGCTACAGGTGCTGTTTTGTTCTCTTTTAGTTTTTTATGATGGCGAGTTTAAGTGTACAACGTATGGCTGTGAAATTTTGCTTCCTGCTCGATAAAAACGCCGCTGCCACGGTTTTAATGTTGAAAGCAGCTTACAAAGATGATGCTGTGGGAAAACCTCAAGTGTAAAAGTGGTTTGCTCGGTTTAAAAATGGCGACATGTCGATTGAGGACTAACCTCGTACTGGACGTCCATCAACTACCCGAACAGTTGAAGATGTTGAGAATATTTGAGAATTTGTTCTCACAGACCGTCGACTGACCATTGTTCAATTGTCAGAGGTTAGTGGGGTATCGTGGAGTTCGGTTCAGCGAATTTTAACCGAAAATTTGGACATGAATTGGTCGCCAAGTTTGTACCTCGGGTTCTGACTGACAATCAAAAAGAACGTCGAGTTGAAACATGCGTGCTTTAAAAGAATAGCTTGAAACTGATCCAGATTTCCTGTCGAAGGTTATTACTGGTGATGAGTGTTGGTGCAAAATTTCACAGCCGCACGTCGTTCACTTAAGCTCGCTATCAAAAAAAAACAAAAAGAGAACAAAACAGCACCAGTAAAAACTATGACTACAGACGAACAAAACTAGCCAGGTCGACGACACCGGTTTCACTGAACTGGCGACGAGTTGCACAATACGTGCCTAGCAGCAGGAATGTTATATTGGGACCATTGCTTTTCCTAATTTATGTAAATGATTTGCCTCAAAATGTTGGACCCACAAAAGCAGTATTATTTGCTGATGATACTACTTTAACAGTAGTTGGCAAAAATGATACAGATTTGTCTGTTACAGCAGGATTAGCCATGTCTACGGCGGAAGATTGGTTCTGTATAAATAACTTAAAACTGAATGTGACAAAAACAAAATTAATTTATTTTAGTTTACAGTCAAATCCTAAATTATACATAACGAAAGGTAAGGAAGTAATCCAAAGCTCAGATAATGTTAAATTTCTTGGCATTAATCTGGACTCAAATTTGAATTGGAAAAGTCACATTTCAGGTTTAGCCGAGTCACTGGCGTCAGTTTGCTTTGCTCTCAAAATGATTTCCTCTGTGACTAATTAAAAGGTAATAAAAGCCGTTTATTTTGCCTATGTCAGTTCTCGTCTAAGATATGGGGTGGCATTTTGGGGGAACTCTGTTGAATCTATTAAAATATTCCGTTTACAAAAAAGAATTTTACGCTCAATGTTCCATCTAAATTATAATCAATAATCTTGTATACGTTTTTTCAAAAAACGTAATATTTTAACTTTCCCTTGCATTTATTTTTATGAAACTTTAATTTTCTTTAAGAGCAATCATAATTTATTTGAAATTAATCAGCACAATACCCTTTCCGTCAAAAACTTTTTCAATATCCTGTCCATAGACTTAAATTTTTTGAACGCGGAATTTATTACTCTGGTATAAAGTTATTTAATACACTTCCAGAAAATATTAAAAACTTACATTCTATCCACAGTTTCAAGAGTTTACTCAGGTGCTACCTCCTAGAAAATATGTTCTATTCTGTGGAAGAATATCTTTCCACAGGTACCTGAGCCCAGTCTGCAGGTGTCAGGAAAGCTGTGTTTTTTGATTTTTTTGTTTTTTAATCAAATTTGTATGTAAATTTATGTGTGTTTTTGTGTGTATTATGTATGTTTTATTATTTTGTACTTTTATTTATATAAAAATGTAAGTTATGACATGTCACATATTCCAATGGAATAAATCACAGAAAAAGTGATGAAAAGAATAAATAAAAAATAAATAAATAATGTGTACTACACAAGCTCCGTTTATGGCAGCGCAATTCCGGTTACTTTTGGGTACGCCCTCGTATGTTTAACGTCGTCTCCTAAAACGCTGAATACTCTACATTTGCGACATTGTTTTGTTCATGTTCCGAGTGAACAAGGAGCGTGAAATATTGCGTGATTCAAAAGTCGACAAATATTAATGTAGTGATTATTGAATTGAATCGGAAATAAGTGATAGTGACGAAAGTGTAGTAGATATTATAATACCCTAAGCTCATAAAAATCTTCAAGGAGGTTATTAATTTTGATGTTTCCTTTGGAAAACAGTCCAGAAGATATTGTTTCTGATCCAGACAATGAAGGAGGTAAATATTGTATACTATAGCACTTTATTTCAGAGCTCATGTTATCAGAAATCAAATTTAGTCGATGGGCTTACTGAAAATAACCTCAACTTTGCGTCATTTTTGAAAAATGCTAAAACAATAAATTGATAAGTCACTAACAATATTTGGTAAAACTTGTTTATTCTCAACGACATGGTCCTTAAAAACATCCTAGCCTTCGAAATAATAACAAACAAGTCGAGTGAGGTACCACTAAATATAATTTATATGTGGTCAATTGCGTTAAATTTAAAAAATTTTTAATCTTAATTTTAATTAAAAATCTTTAAAAGATAAAATTAAATTTCAAGTGTTTGAAACCAGTATTTTATTTACATTTGAAGAATACCAATTCAGTTTAAAAAAATTGTGAAAATTTGACTGATTTATCTTCAACCATATTGTTTTTATAAAGATCAAACGAAACGCACGCAATTTCATCAAAATTAATTGCTGCAGCTAGACCTGCCACAATGGGTTAAGTCATCTAACTCCCCTAATGAGACTTCAGTCTTCCTAGCTTTCCGCTTGTAGTTTAGGCCAGTCTCAAAAGGTTACGAAAGTTGACCCCATATGTATTACCTGTGCAACTGATCGTTCAAATTGATATAATTTGGTTTCAGAGAGGTTTCAAGCTTAGAGAAGAGCTCGCACAGTCGTTCATCGGTCAACCGTTGCCTAGTTCTATTTACCTACTGCCAGATACACCTCAAATTAAAGGCCTTCACACGTTTATACGTAACAAAGACACGCCCAGGGATGAGTTCATCTTCTATTCTAAAAGGCTTATACGTTTAGTTATTGAATACGCATTGTCCCTTTTACCATTTAAGGTGAGTTGTAATTATAGTGCTGGAAAAAAGCTTGAATAATGTGCAAGTTGGATTGATTTCAGGCGTCTCCAGCATGTAATATTTAGGGTCTTAATTTGGGTGCTCCACCAGATTGATTAATTAGTTTTATTCTTATAATATATAAGCCTTTGGGATATTGGTAGTTACCAATATATCCCTGACAAATGTCATATTTACCAAATTAAACTTCCCACATGTGTGGAATTTTTTTAAAATTGCTTCCTCTACTGTACCACGTATCCCATGCAGCAGATTCATTTAAATTTGTTTCAAATCTAAATTGTTTTTAAAGTTACTGTAAAAGGTAGAGAAGTCTGTTGAAGGCGGGATTATCTGAGAGAGCAACCCTAGTAAGTTTGTGAGACTCTCGCGCGTTAGTAGTGAAACTTCTTACGTTCAATAGATTTTATGCATTGCTCTCTTTGTTTTTTAATGTTTAGTTTTTTGAAAAGTTTAAACTTCAACTGAATATGCTGAGTTTCATGAATTTACGTTAAACCGTTTATGAGATGATTTTTTTCAAAAACACACAGACAAATTCTAAACTACGCAAGGTAGGACACATGTTATACGTTGTTATATTTGCTAGTTTTGTCTTGCTGAATAATATGGTCAAGTTTGGTAGAATGGTTGCGGGACACTCTGTACTCACCAGTAAAGAAAAACGGGTAGCTTATTTAATTAAATTCTAAAAAATAAATCACTTGTAACGATAAGCGTTACAAAAATGGAAATATATAAAATATAAACTGTTTAAAAAATGGGATTCGGAAAATTTTGCAAAAATAAAAAAAAAATGTTCAAACTAAAATAAAACGCTATATGTGGATTATTATTACTCACTTCTCCCTCACTTTGTTTATTTATTTACCTTTAAAACAAAAAATCATCGCTCATAATACTTCTTAAGTCACCAAGAAACATCTCTTACTCCTTTACCTCCATAAATAAAAATCACAATACATCATGTATCTCACCTCAAATCCAACGTAGTACTCCACCTTACACCTTAACTCACAACTTCACCTTAAATCACCTTACACCTTAAACTACAACTCACCTTACACCTTAAAAATCATCTCCTTTATAAAAACCTTAACATCACCTTCGTTCAACTCTTAAAAAAAATTAATAATCCACATATAACTTTATTTATGCTCTATCAGCATCTATCTATCTATAATTACTATTAATGATTTATTATATTAATTTCACTTTCTCAGGGCTGAGTCTTTGGCTGCTAAAGTACAGGCTAATGGATGTGCGTGGCTAAATAAAGGAATCTAAGACATTGTAGCGGAACAACTAATCGTTTACTCAGACATTATAGCATAATAGTTATGTACAATCAAATACACTATCATCATTTAGCAAACAAGTCAAATTGACTAAATATATACAAAATATTGTCAGCCCTACCTTACAAGCTAGGCCTAGGGTATGGCGCAATAGAATGAATGAACTTATTTGTTAAAGAAATTTTAAAATTTTAAGATTGCAGACTGAAATACTTAAATCTAATGGCCATTACTACTTACGGAACCAGTTATTTTACCTAGGATTTTCACTTTACTTGCACTTTTCTGTTTTAACACTTACTCCACAATGCGTAGTTGATTAGTCACATGGTCGAAATTCTTTTAATGCATTTATCGTCGAAGAAATACTGTCAACTTCACTGCCGAAGCTCACCGAAACGCAGGAACACTCCCATCTCAATTTTATATACCTCTCATCACTCCATTGTCAAAATAACTACATTCTTGTAAGAAAATTATTTATCGCACACTACTTAATATGCACTCAATACGCCATCTTTTTCAGTCTCTCTTCACACGTAGACGAAGCCGTACACGGCCTTGTGTATCCAAACAACTTCTTTGCTTGTTGTAATTAAATTTATGTTTGTCCTGCGTTCCGACACATATGCCGATATTATGACGTGTTTTTTATATATGGTTTCTTTTGTTTGACTTAACTGTTTTTTAATTCTGTCGATGGAAATTTACTTAAATGTTTGTTACGCAATCATTCACCTGTCTCTTCAATTACTCACTCCAACTGCACCACTGTTTTTTAATGTCAATAACCCTTACACAGTTTATATACTTTATATACCTCTACTGATTGATATGTTTTAAGTCTGCTTTTTTACTTTATTTATTTAATAGTCTGCTTTTTTACTTTATTTATTTAAATGATTTTACTAACTATTTTGCGTCACAAAAGAATTTGTACATTTGTATAAGAATTATAAATGTTTATTATTATATATTGCGTCTTTCATTTTATTCAGACCAAACCTCTATGCTTTAGTCATTATGGGAAATTATTAATTTATTATCATCATGAGTATTTCTGTTACATGGCTGTTAGTGTTACACACTTTTCTAAAAATTGATGGTTGATGTATGATAGGGTCGGGAATTTCTGCCCTTATGTCCGGGTTCAAAACATAAATAAGACTATTTGTTAAGGTTGATTGGTTTGAATACAATGGATAATTAATTCACTCAGTGGTTCAGTGGTAACAGAAACTTTACTTTCCCAAAATCATTTACAATTTAACCATATATATCTAATATTATTATCTTATCGCTATACACATTCTTACTGATTGTTGGCTTAAAAGACAGACCACTCTGGATATCAGTTCTTTGTTACAATGCATAAACCCTAGCCTATTCCCTTGTTAATAGACCCAAATGTGGTTGTATGGAATATTACTGTGATCTATTTACTCGCCTTGTCTATTTGCTGGTAGAGAACTCCGTAGAACTTGATCAAGGTCTCCCGTTATCTCCGTGTCCCGATTCCCGAAAGACGTCCCGTTGTCCAATGTTCGACCCTCGTCGATAAGCAGCGATCTGTTCGAGGTCAGAATCCACCTTATATAGTAGAACTTCCGCTTTTTTAAATGGCTTACATATTGCGTGATTTGGTACGTCAGGCATTTCTACAATTTTGTGTAGTATGTCGTAACCACACTTAACATTTCCGCGTTCTGTCTTTTTGTACCAACAATCTTACATTAAACATTACTCAATAACTGTTGCATTATATCTGACCTACAATTATTAATCCAACAATTTCCGAATTATTCTTAACATTACAACACAACCAATAACACATTTCACTCAAGAGCAAAAATCGGACATTGGGTGCACAGGACACCCACCTGATATGTTTACAAACCTTCTTTTTAGAAAAAAGAGTAATGCTGCCAGCCTAAGCTCATTGTACTAATTGAATGCTGGTAAACGTACTATGATTAGAGACTGTAAATTAGAATTTCAGGCTTTTTTATTTTCATTCATTGAAAATACTTCATTGTGCTGTTATAGAAACGGATTATGCATTTTGGCCTATGACAGGACAATTTGGTATCTTCTTCTTCTTCTGTGGGCGGTCCGAAACCTTAAGCACGTTAGCTTCTTGGGCTTATTGCGCTCCCACTTAAGGATGTTGAACCCTTATTTACCCTTGTCGAGATCCATAAGCCTGTTGAACTTAAGGATCTTGCTGACAAGGTTATCCTGAGGTATTGTTTGTCCTTTGTTCAGCCTGCCAAAGGTTCTATGACTCACCTGCTCAAGCCTCTCACACTCGTAGATAAGGTGTTCCGCAGTCTCCTCCTGCAGGCCACATTTCCTGCATTTAGGATCTCCGGTAAAGATACCCATATTTTTCATATGTTTCCTGAAGTGGCCGTGCCCTGTGATTAGGGCAATCACCTCTTTTGCCTTGCACCTACTTAATGACAGGATGTCCGAGTGCAATTTGTCTTGATGGATCAAGAAGTGAAAGCTTACTCATCTTTAAGCCTTGAGTGTTCTTCCACCTCTTACTATGTTCCATCCTTGCCCAGTCGGCAACCACTTGCATGGCTGTCGTCTTGGATATGCCACAGAAGGGTTGCGGTCCTGTGAAGTCAGAAGCTGACGCCCTGTTTGCCAGCCTATCTGCACGTTCGTTCCCATCTACTCCAGCGTGTCCTGGAACCCAACAGAGTGTAACCTCGTTGATGCCCGCAAGCTGTTTGATGGATTCGGCGCATTCCCAGACTAATTTTGACCTGATCTCGTATGAGCTCAGGGCTTTTAATGCAGCCTGGCTGTCTGTGTATATACAGATTTCTCTATTCATGTGTCCGAGTCTTAGGTTTTCCCTGGCACATTCCAATAAAGCTGTGATTTCTGTTTGGAACACTGTTGGATTTTCCCCCATTGGCAGCACACATTCCTGCCTGGGGTATCCACCACAGATCCCTGCACCTGTACTCCCTTTAGTCTTTGAGCCGTCCGTGTACCATTCCAGCTCATGCTCAGGGAGGGGTCTCCTTCCCTCTGACCATTCCTCTCGGTCTGGTATTACCACCCGGAATGGTTTTGAGAAAGAGTGTCTAATTTTCATATGGTCCGAGATGGTCCGGGTTTTATGATGGTAGATGTAAAATACAATATTTTTGCAGGATACCCTAGTGGAGACACCTCAGGGAGTTTTGTACCAAGGCAAGAGATGTGCGAGTGACAAGATTTGTGGAGTGTCCATACTAAGGGCAGGAGAGACTATGGAACAAGCTGTGTGTGATGTTTGTAAGGATATACGTATTGGCAAGATACTGATACAGACAAACCTAAACACAGGGGAACCCGAGGTGAGTGAGCTACAACAAAATATATAATTAACCCCCTCTTAACAATAAATATATAATATTAGAACCCCTCTTAACCGGCCTATCCCAAGGAACAGCAGAGTCAAATATATTAAGTGGCCGAAGTCTCAATCATTTATTGTTTGACGGAAATTTCCTAGAAAATAAAGCGGGTTAACGCAATGTTAGGTGTGCGGCAGGGGAACAGGGGAGTGTTGTGGCAGGGGAGGAGGGGCGTAAAAAAGAAACAGAGGATGGCGCTTTGTCAATTGATTCAAAGAAAAAATACAGTTGCCGCAGAAGCATGTAACGGGAAGCGTTACAAAAATAAAATAAAATAGATTAAAACTGTTAAAGAAAATATCGTCGTCGAAAAACTTGAAAAATAAAAAAAATATTCAAACTAATATAAAACGTTATATGTGAGGCGGAAAGTAAAAAGGGACCTCATGTCGGCAATTTCCGGTTTTAAGTTATTGCCATTTTTTAATAAAGCAGTAAATTTTGAACAATTTAGTAAAAAAATCATGTCTCTACTATTTTTTTTGACTAAGTTACGGGGTTTTGAAAATTGTAAAATGAAAAAAGGCATTTTAAGAAAAACACATTTGAAATTTCAAAATAGCTCAGAATCTTTATTTTTCATATTTAAGCAATCATTTATACATAAAAAAAAGGTACAAATGTCCTCTTTCAAATGGAAGGGAAAAAAGTCCTTAAATATAATAGGTTTTTTTTTAAACCGAGCGCTTCCTCTTCTTTTTTGATGGTCCTGGAAGGGGTTGAGGTTCGTCTGGGTCCAGGCCGCCATCTGCTTCAACCTGCTGGGGCTCAGCTTCATCTAAAGGCTCTGGTTGAGGACATAACACATCCTTATACTCTTCTTTGCAGAAGTCTCGAATATTTTTGAAGAGATATTCCTTGCGATTTCTAGACATTCCTTCTGGGATTATCTCCTCTGGAAAACCATCAGGTCCATTTTCATCAGGAAACAGGAAATATCTTGTGGATGAATTCATTTCCATTGATTTCAATTTTGCAGTTGACTTTGCCTTTGGATTCTGTATTAAACTCAAAGTGGTTGTATTTGGTTATGAGAGGCACTTTCTTGGCACCATAGGTGTGGAAAAATTTTAGCCAGTTATAAGTTTTAATTACAACTTCGCCTTTCTCATTTGAAATAACTGAAGCTGAATTCACTTTAGATGTTGGAGTTGATTGTTGAATACAATCAACTAATTCCGACATTGAAGATATGAAAGAGGTCCTGAATCTTTTTTTCAAAAGACCGAAGGCCCAGTCACACGCAAATTTTGTATGGCCTACAGGCATGAACGACAAAATTATTTTTTTATTTTTTCCTTGACATATTTTCCAAGCTAAGTAACCCATGAGAATGTTGTTCTTATTTTGTCCCACACAATTATCTGCATATATATACATTGTGTCTTCACCCAAAGAGTTGTTTTCAAGGTGGTGGTGAAAGAGGCTTACTATAAGATTAGAGCCTTTTGTTGTACTGGCGCTCTCCGGGATGAGATAGTTGCACTGTTTGTTGGTTGTTTCGCACATAACTCCAAAAATACCAACTTTGAATGGTACTAAAAAGTAGATAGGGCCTGGCTGTAATGTATTAGATGGGATATGCACCTGCTGGGCCATGTGAAACTATAGTGCATGGTAGATGTGTCATCATTTTTTAAATTATCTCTGGTTTTTTTATTACATCATTGTAATTTTTTCTTTCCTGGAAAACAGTCTCTAGATGGGCTCTCACTCTCTCAATAGTTATCAGTTTTTCCTCTTCAGACACTAATGCCATTGCTGCTCCTGAAGTAAAATGTTTTTGACACAAAGCGCACAAATCGCTTCTTGGCTTCATAATAACTATGTCTGGACACAAACTCCGCCATATGTTAGCAAAAACCCTTAAAAATACAGGTTTCTGAGCCATATCATCGTGAAATGATGCTTTGTAAGTGTTGTATATTTTTATTTTCGAATCACTTGAAGGTAGTAATCTTAGGTTGGTTTGATATACTGTGCTGCTTCTACCTGGCAAAACTATTGCGTGCTGCTCAGCGTAGTTGTGAAGAAATCTAACAACAAACTCAGTATCTGGAAAAGATGTCGTGTGCTTTTTAAGTTTTTCTGTATTTCCGTGCTCTTTTGCAACTAACCCTGTGGTATTGTACATTTTTGTCAGTCGTTTTAATCTTTTAATTTTGATGTTTTGTCCAAACATAAACGTGTTCTTACAAATAGACCTGCCTTTTAACATGTAACTGGTTCGTGGAGTTTTTCTCTCGGTGTTTATTTTTTTAGTCTTAGAAGTTAATGTAGAATCTAAAGTGAGGCAGCGAAGCTGACCTACAATAACTTGATCTAGTGTTTTAATGTGGTCGTGGTAGTGATCGATTTCCGCGCATTCGTATCGCATATGCAACAGTTCGTCAGTAGAAAAAAAGGGGCAACAATTTTCTTTGCAGCCACAACCACTCTCAAGAAAATTAGTCACTAAGTTATGGTCATTATCAGCATTATAACCGACTTCAACGTCATTTACTACAACAACGCCTTCTCCCTCATCATTTCCATCAACTATCTGCTGATCATCGCCATAATTTGCTTCAATTTGGATAATTATGTCATCAATGTCAATAAGATTATCAGTGTTACTTACAGAAAGTTCGTCCAGTTTCGGTATGCTTTTTAAAAGAGAGGAGTCTGAAATGCTAACATTAGCTTCTGATTCTTCGGGCTGTTCACTGTCACTCGATTCATCACTACTTAAAACCCTTTCTGTAAAATAATCTTCATACACATTGTAGTCTTCATCACTTATATTTACACTATCTAAACCTAAGTTATTTAAAATATTTACAAGTTTCTCTTCACTCATTCTAAACAACAGATTCAACCGACACAGCTTCAGTAATAAAACTCATGTAACATTAAACAAGCTCATCCAGTTGCAGACCGACAGTCGTCTACATTGTGAGTAGCTGCTTGCATGTATGCCAACCTACGCTACTATAATACTCGCATTAAGATGTTTAAACTACACAGATGAACAAATGTTTTGTGGATTTATTCATTCATAACAGTATTAAGTAATAGCTTATGAAAATAAATTCATAAAGAATTAATTGAGTGTGTAGCACTAGTGTGACTGTAGGCCTAATATTAGTGAAAGAAGACGGTTTATACTTTTGAAAAGGAAAAGGTACCTAAAGTCGGGTAGGGATATTCATAAGTAGAAAACATTCTTCTTTTACGAGAAACCTGTTGTATTTCTCTCAATCACCGATAGAATTCAGTAGCGATTCAAAACAAGTAAAACATAAGTAAGCGAGTAAAACAATGCAAAGTAGCCTGCATGATTGAGAAAAGGGACCTCTTGTCGGCAATGTTATTTCTCCATAAGCGACTTGAGGTACCTTTTCTAACAAAGGGCATTAGTTGCTATAACAATTATTTTTAGTATTTTATCGGATCGAAACTGTTTTATAATCGATTATAACCTATACAGGACGAAACAACAAACGAAGAATCACAAAAATATGAGAATCGATAATTTTGACCAAACCTACTTATTTCGACTGTACTGAACAAATTACTTTGCCGACATGAGGTCCCTTTTTACTAGGGATGGGTCGGTTCCATTTTTTTTTCGGTTCTCGGTTCCCGGTTCTAGAGCCAAATCGGTTCTCGGTTCCCGGTTCTAGAGTCAAATCGGTTCTTGGTTCTATTCCATTATTCAAGGAATTTAACAAGAATTTAAGTGTAAAATATAAGATTTAATTTGAACACTGAAATGATTAAGTATGTTATTTACAGATAATTAAAAAAATTGGGTGTGCATATGACCACACAATAGAAGTGAAAACTTCTATGCGAATTTTACAGCGTGTAAAATGAATATTGATTAACTACTGGATTTTATTAACATTTTATTTCTTGGTTAATAAATAAATAAAATAATTACAATTATTTTAAAATTTTTAGTTCGGTTTGCTTTTAAAGCGTATTATTTACTTTCTTATTTTTTATTCTGGGGACCATGATCAGTGCTCACTTATTACACCCAACAAAATTAATGAGCTCCCGAAGTTTTTGTATATCGTCATGAATCACCCTGTATATAAAGTTTTTAATGACACCTGAAAACGTGTTTTGGGGACCATGATCAGTGCTCACTTACTACACCCAACAAAATTAATATTGCATTGTCATCGGTCCTTGATAAGTGTGCAAAGTTTCAAATCAATCCGACGTTTTGAAGGGGGTGAAAATCACGTCGTGTTCTGGGGACCATGATCAGTGCTCACTTACTACACCCAACAAAATTAAAGAGCTCCCAAAGTTTTTGTATATCGTCGTGAATCACCCTGTATATAA
>JAGFPH010003355.1:0-54175 GCA_018207615.1 Philaenus spumarius | reverse complement strand
GTTTTCTATATTTTCCTTAGTCTGTGGCTACCTTGTCAATGCTGCCATTGGCTAAACCAAGGATTCAATTTAAAAAATTGTAGAATTTTTACTAAATATTGGATAATTTTTTCAATGTTCGGGTAACAAATTGTGGTATGGTTATGTTTGCAGTTGTATTACTTAAGGCTTCCCAAAGACATAAAAGACTACAAAGTAATACTAATGGACGCTACTGTAGCTACAGGTGCCGCAGCAATGATGGCGATACGTGTCTTACTGGACCACGAAGTGCCTGAACATAATATCCTAATTGTGTCTTTGTTGATGGCGGAATCAGGTAAATGTTTTGCCCCTTAGTACTGATTATTTTCCCAAATACTGTTTTATACAAACTATTCCCAACTAAGCTTTTTCGGGAAATGAATAATTTGTGGAAATGAAAAGCATAATTTGATTAAACACAAATAAAATTTTTCAAATTCCCTCTTGTATAGGCAGGTATTTAATCTGATCCTTCTGTAATGCAGAAAAATGTAATGAGTGGTTTTGTTCAATTGTAAAGTCTTAATTAAGTTATGTAATTAATATAAACTAATTACCTTTTATTTTCTCTTTGTCTTAACAATCCTTATTTATCATTTGATTACCGGTTTCGGTGAAACTAAGCCACCATCGTCAGATCATTACAAAAATGTTTGTAGTTATTCATTTTTCCTCAATCCAAGCGTAAAAATATTTTTTTTACTTGTCAACGTATAATAACAAAAAAGGGCACACATTATTAACAACTTTTTTACACATCACACACACGGACACAATAAAACTCTGAAACGTAAAAATCAATATAAATTCAAATATCAAATTGATGTTTAATCTGGATTCTTCTGTTACATAATCTGGATTCCAACTGAATTGAAATTGCCTCACTTAAAACCATTTATAAACTATCGTTTGTAATTATGAGGTGAGAAAAACTAAACATCTCTATGTTATATAATAAACGGTACCAGATAACTGCCACATACTTTCTCCCAGTTGAAACTTTACACCTTCCCAAGAGTAGCATAGGAGGTGGTTATTTAGAATTGCAAAAGTAGGAAAATGTTACCATGGAAAATATTAGATGCATGTAACACACATCCATATTATATTATTATTATTATTTAAACTATTCAATCGATTTCGAACAAATTTGCACCAAACATGTCAATTAGGCCTGTATAGATGCACGAAAAAAGGTTTTGAAAATTTTTGCAAAACCCCAAAAAATCAGTTATTATTATTATTACCTAAACGAGAATTTTTAGAAAGATGCGGTTTTTTTCATATGGTAGGGTACATTAAGGGCTACAAATAAGCCAAATTTTATCAAAATCGTTAGAGCCGTTTTTGAGAAATTTAGATTTTTCTCGTTTTTTGGCCATTTGGGGGGGGGGGGTAAACCCCCTTAAAAATCAAAAATATGAAAAATGAAAAAAACGCCTGGAGATATTCCAGAACTACACTACACATACGAAATTTCATCAAAATCGGACCGTTGGTATGGTCTCCAGCTCTGTACACATCCTTACAGACACACGGACAGACATCACCAAAAAAACACTTTTTGGGGTTCAGGGAGCACCAAAACAAATAATTCCACTAAAAAAATCTTTTTGGGTTCAGGGAGCTCCAACACAGATAAGTTCACTAAACATTTTTTGGAGTTCAGGGAGCACCAAAACAGATAATTTCACTAAAAATTCAAATTTGAAAATTTGGACGAAAACAATACTTTCTCCACATACTACGTATAGGGTGGAGAAAGTAAAAATGAATGTTTATTTGTTAGACTCAAAAACTATTCGACCAATTTCACTAGAAACTCCACAGTTTATCCATATCATTGCCAGGAGTGTTTTGACATTACACTTACAACAGTCTAAGGGGTTGAAATGAGACTGCACCCCTGTACAAAAAATATAAATTAAACTAACTTCCTTCAAGCTATGAAATTAAAATTATGTATTATTATTTTTAAGGGAATACAAAACCATATTTTGCAATTTGATTACTTAAGTCAAAAGGATAAAATTAAATAAATAGTAATTCCAACAACTAATTTTTCTATATTCTCAAAAACTAATTTTACAACTTACACATATTTGTACTGTGATTTTTTAGAGAACATGGTCACTACAGACAAATATATTTAAATGGGGTAGCTCCTACCACTATACAATAAAAATAAATTGTACTGAATTCCTACAAACTATAAAGCTAAAATTATTTAATATTATTCTTAATTAATACAAACAAATACATTTGCAATTTGATTACTTAAGTCATAGGGATGAAATGGAATAACTACCCGTAAAATTGAATCATGCAATAGCAAAGCATTGCTAGGTACACTAGTTCCTTATAAAATTGCCACTGATCCCTGATCTTCACAAACGTGTCAATTTAATCATTGCAGTTCCTCATTATATTAAATTATTTTTTTAGAACTTCTTTTGCATATTTTTTGTACTAACTTTTGCCTCTGTTTTAACCAGACTCCACCTTTTGTGCTAAATTTTGTAATTCTTATGTTGTTAATATTATATGTTATAAGTTTTCACAGACCGTTGTTTGTTTTCTAATCTACGAGGTTTAATAAATAATATTTATGTTGCTATTTTACAAATGAGGTTAGCTTCAAAACAGGCTTAGAGTGAAGTACCTACATTTTCTTTATACCATTGTTTCAGGACAGTTTATAGTTTTGTTTTCTTTATTTAGACGTGTAAGTTTATAATAGTTAACAATAAGTTACCTTATATAGGGGTTCCGCCTTGTGATTTCTTTCTTGGAGTGCACTAACGCGTTTCAGAGCCTATGTTCCATCCTCAGATTGTATCCCTCAGTCGAGTTCATCAATACATTACAATTTAAATTCACAGACAAACATATAACTATTACACAAATACATAAAACACATCGCGTCATGCACGGTGCGCACCGGACAACTAACGTCTTGTGTCTATTATAGCTTTGCAGTATTGTTTATTTAAGATCGGTATCTTGGATCTTGATAGCCGTATCGTATATTGTATTTGAAGAAAAATTCAATTGGTAGTTCAATAATACGAGATTATTTATTATCTTTAAAGGCTTTATAAATTTCATATTTTTTGATGGCATCCATATATTTTTCTTTCCTGCAAATATGTAAAGGTTCCAAATTAGTCTCAAAATCTGTATATGAATCGTCTTCGTGAAGGTGGCGTGCATAATTTGATCTAATGCCATTACTGTTCTTTTTCGGCAGATGTTCTTTAAACCTTTGACAAAATGTTCGTCTTGTTTGACCTATATGGAATTTATTGCAATGGTCACATTTTAATTTACAAATTCCGGTTTTAAGCTCTAAGGGTATGTCCTGTTTTAGGCTGAGCAATTTCTTAATTTCTTTATAATAGTGTTTAAATTCTATTTTGAGTAATTTTCTGTGACTTGTATTTTAGTTTTATAATGTAGTATTTACTATTAACCCTAGAACCGGCAGATCGCACGAAACGTGCGATCATGACAACACATTTGTAACGCGTGATTGTATTGAATATTTGACCCACTAAAAATCTTCCAATCTCAAAAAAAACAAACACCATTGGAAAGGTAATGTTTCAAACTTTAATTTTTGTATTTACAATTTCTTTCTAAAACGTATATTTACATACGTAATCATCGTTGCAGTTTATTAGTTTTCTACAAATCAATCGGCGCCCGAAAATTCATCCAAAACATAACGAAATAACTCAACTTTCGTTAATCTCTAAAGCCCGCCCAATAGGTTGTCTTAGTTAAACCTATGTATCGATGGATTCATCACAATTTCCCCTATCCAAAACTTTCATCCAATCAAAAATCGGACAAATAGTTCTGAAGTTGTAAGGGGTTTTGTAGACCCTTGCACAATTGGCCAGTTTTCCAACCAGTAAACAGCGTTATTTATTTCACGTGATATCTGTGTGACCTCAATCGTTTTTTAGAGATATTTTGGTATCTTTGTTAACATAATGCTTCAAGCTAACTTTCCCTGTAAACCAAATATGCTATATTTGAACAGTTTATTGTGTAGGACCGTGGGAAAGTGACTGCTAATACGGTCTCATCTAACGTTCAAATCTGAAGCCTAATGGACTTTTACAACATGGCTAGACATAGGAGTTTGCGCGCGCATCTTGTACAGACGAGAGTTTTCTATATTTTTCTAACTTTTGTTATTCAAATAATTATAAGTCAAACACTTTTATGAAAAGATAATTTACAAGGATACAGTTCAGTTCTTTGATTTATTCTCTACACTTTGTTATAATAATATTTCATTTTTGGGCAAAGCATATATTAGTAAATTACGTTTCTAACTTGGCATACTTTTGATAGCAGACATGTAGTAGGAATAGGGGTGTGCAAGATCTCGAAACTCTCGACTAGGAACAAGAAATAACTCAATATCGTCTCGATCTCGTTGTCAAGAATAAAATTCATTTTTCGCTTATATTTTTCTCGATTCTGCCATAAATTTCTCGATACATTTTAAAAATCTCGAGTTTTATTTTAGGTCTTTTTATAAAACTTAATATGTTACATTAGAATGAAAAGAAGATAAACAAAACATTTCCAAACATCTCAACACAAGGAAGTGATTAGGATATCACAATATCTTATTTAAATTACTTGATACTGACGAGAAATAACTTAGCATAGTAGAGATTGAGTTTTATATAACCTTGGTTTTTAGTAAAATAAATAATGGCAGTTAATTACTTAAATAAAAATAAATATAATTATATAAAAATTAATATTTTGCATATTATGTAGTGTAAAGCATATTAACATATTAATCAATAGTCTAAACTGTTAAAGTACATATTATCTATGAGATACATTATATTTATATTTGTAATAGCTTTCATAAACTTAGTAATAATAGCAAATCAAAAGAAAGTAAACTTATTAATAATTAACTTATCCCATATATACATTATATTAATTTCGATGATGTAAAAAGCTATATGATACTTCTCACTCTCAACTTGAGATTAAAATTTTGGTTCATTCTCGTTACAAAAACGTTAATCTCGCTATTTCTTGATCTCGATTAATTGTATTTAATAAATTCTCGTTTCTCGCTCATTCCTAAACCTCAGCTCTCGTCTTTTTCTCGATCTCGATAATTTTTATTAAACAACATCTCGTTCTCGTCTCGAATTCAAAAAGTCAATCTTGCACACCCCTAAGTAGGAACATAAAAACTCGTGTTTTCAAAATAAGAAATTTTAAAATTTTAAATGTTTTTATACAGTTCTATTTAGAACTAAATTTCAAAACTTTTTTACACTTATAGAAAAAATTACAAAAAATGTTTACTACTTTTTATGTAGACTTAAAGTTGAACTTTTATTTTTCGTAACTGAACATTTTTCGTTTCTTGAGCTAATAACTTTGTAAATTTTACATCTATCATTTTTTACTGGCATATATAAATTTTTTGAACCCTGTTCTACAAAAAAGCTATGGAATACTTTTGGATTAGGGTTCATTTACTATTTTTGGCGAATTTTTGAATAAATGCTTGCACACGCCAAAAAATACATTTTCGCTAAAGCTGCCGGTTCTAGGGTTAATCTTTACTGTTATTATAACCCAAAAATTGTATTTCTCTTATGTTGTGTACAAGAAAATAATTTGATCACGCAGCTGAAGTGAGTTGAGTGAATTTCCAAAATTAAGTTTATATTTTTCAAGGTTTCAATGAACAATTTGGGAAATTGGTGTACTCACGAAGGCACTGATTAGCTGCCACAATATACAAAATATATTAGTAGAATTTGTTTGCACCTTAGCCTCGGGGGACCATGATTGGTGCTCATTGGCTACTCTCACCCCTAGGTCTTCGTAAGAGTCACTGTAATAACTCAATTTTCCTACGGAAATTCGCTAAAAATATTTAATCACGTTATTAATAAAGCCACTAATTCATACGAACTGTTTCAGGAGTGCACACCATTGCGTATGCGTTTCCAAAAGTTAAGATCGTCACATCGGCCGTGGATCCAGAGATCAACGAGAAGTTCTACGTGTTGCCCGGCATCGGCAACTTTGGAGATCGTTATTTCGGTACTGAACCTGCTGGGGAGGTTTGATTAGTTCATAGTATATGAGTAAAACAGTTACCCGACGTATGTATAGTACGGCATAAATGGACCCCGCAGAATCTCTTATAGTTTATTTATTTTGTATTTATAAGTAGTGTAGCGGCTTAATCAAACCGGTTGGTCTTTGAATTTAGTTTAAACGGAAGTTGTTGATTAAATATTTAGTTATAAACAGGGATGTGTGAGAGTTTGAAATCTGTGAGTAATATTAATTATTCGTTTACTCGTTGGGCATGGTTTTGCCCGTATAAAATGCCTAACTATATTGTCTTATTAACTTACCGTTCCTAAAATAAATAATGGTATCTAGATGTAATTTAACGTCTGCATTATAACATTTAAGCTTGCATTATAAAATAAAATTAGTCCAATATTTTATAAGAATATCGTGTATTCAAAGTGTGATGGGGTATGCAAAACCAAAATTATTTTAATATACAGTAGACTGTCTCTTAGCTGAACCCCTTTAGGATCCGACGATATCTGTATGTCAGTTAAAAAAGACAAGTAAAAGCGTATAAGAAATGTTAGATTCCGCTTACCGCCAGTCCGGCCCCTCCAACGATGGTGTCCATGTAGAAATCAATTTGAATTTATTTCACAATACATCTATTGGCATAACAAACGTAGACATACAAGTATAATAATAGGAATGATTAATATTTAAAAAAGTAATTTGTACTCTCTCACATCCCTGGTTTAATAATTTTCTCAAATTACAGTATTGCAGTTTTACTTAACAGTTGATCCCAATACAGTAGGTTCTCACCATTCCAGAATCCTCCTTCCTTGTGTTTTGCCATTGTTACTATAATGAATGTGATATATTGGTCTGTGCGTAATACCAGCTACGTATCACGTTGAAAGAGTATTTTGTTTTTAGGATTTTGCAAATAGAAAGACTAAAAATTGAAAATGAGTGTAATGAGGCAATATCCGAAATTAGATCAGGAAGCTTGGCATTTCAAGTACAGTAGAACTCCAATTATTCGGATTAATTGGGACCGGACCCGATCCGGATAATCAAAAATCCGGATAGTTGGATTTTTCTAGAAAAAAGGCCGTTTTTAGGAGAAAAACGTAAACAAAACACAATAAAGAACATTTACGATATTTATTATGAAAAAACAATATCAATGACAATGATTACATTTTACGTAATATTTACAAACAATACTAAATCACTGCAAAATACAATATTTTTTTAACAAACCAGGCAGAGTCAGCTGTTTTGCTACCTTAAATCGATTCCGAGCCGCCAAGTCTCGCATCCGTTTGACTATGTTCTTATTCAAATCTGATCCGGATAATTGGAGTTCTACTGTAAGTAATATTTGAAAGGTTGTTAACTTGTTTTATGGGCAATAAAGATCAGTCTCAATCTATGATGCCTTGAAGCAAATAATATGTCGCCTGGCTGGGTTTCTATGCAGTACCCTACTCTTCCTATGTATCTGGCGTACAGTAAATACGAGCGAGCTGTCATCCATTGCTTTAAATAAGCAACTCTTTTCAAAAAGTCATTAACTAAGGAAAATGAAACAAATTTAATTAAAATAAATATTTAAACTTCCATTTATTATTTTCTGTTCGATAAAACAGTAAATCTATAAAATTGTCGTAAAAATGGAGAATGCGGTGACAAGAGGTTTCTTCATATTCCGAAAGAACATGTTAAAATGACTAATAGAAACAACAAAAATATTCGTGGGAAATAAATATTTATATAAATTACAAGAGAAATAGAATGCCAAAATATAGAGGTTATCTTCAGCCATGTTTTCCTATATTCGCACTAGATAAGAGACAAATCACCAAAAAAGTAAACAAAGGGTTGACAAAACAAAATTATTGAAAGAAATCACCAAAGTGAAAAATTATCTTACGAAACGTCTAATGTTGTAACATTAACAATGAACCGTATAAAAGAATATGGAATGCTTTTTTGAACTAATAGAATAAATTGACTAACAATACTTTGCGTCGGAGAGCAATCGTTTTATGCAGTAGGCCAACAAAAATAATGTACACTCATTTTCAATTTTAGTCTTTTAAGTTTGTTTTGAATTGTAAACACAATTACAATATGTTTAATGTATGGCTTGATTTTGTCCGTAATTATTTTACATACAACATAGATATTTTGTATCCTTTAACTAAAATAACAATATAATTTGAGTGGTAGCAGTTAACGGGCACTTTGGTCCGATTTTTAGTATTCCATTACAATTTTGTATTTATACAACTTTAGCAATCAGGTTCCTTAACTTAATTTCTTACTGTCAAAAAATTTATTCAGAAGTAACTATCTGAAATATTGTGAATAGTATTTAAGTTTTTTTAGATAGTTTTTAATTTATTGAATTTTCGCTTTAGGTTTTCACTTTAATTATTTTGTATACTTGTTTGTACGTGCTCGAATAGTTTTAAGAAATGTTCCTGCTTTTTATTTTCAGTAAAACAAGAACTGTTCGACGAATTTGTCAATATTTTGTCAGACTTTTTTTGTGAGAGTTTGACGTTTGCCTTTAGTATTGACTACATATGTTTATAACTTAGCAGGTTATATTATTAGTGGAGTATTGATTTTCATTCGTAGGCATTGTTTTGAACGCTGTTGTTTTTTTGTGGATTTTAAACACGTGGTGATGTTGGATGGACCGATATTGTTTAGACATATTTAAAGAGGCAAAATTGGCTCAATTCAGCAAACTTGTTTTAAACTAACTGGAGTTTTCAGTATATGACTTATGGGCTTGAATTTACTATCACTATTAGAAACACTGAAGCTCCTAACCACAAATTCGGTAAATGACAAATAAACTGAAAAACATTTATCGGCATTGTTATTATAGTTCCTTCGTGTACATTTCTGTACCATCATCGGAGTGTTCTAAACCTAAATGGTTTTTCAGTTTATTTGTGTAGTGTTATTCACCGAACTTGTGGTTGGGGCTTCGGTGTTTCTAATTGTATACATTCACCACAGAACTCTTCTACAAATATTCTTCCACTGTTACGAACGTACCACAAAACACTCGCCACGCAAAAATACACTGATGGTGACGTATCTATTTTAATATAACAAATTACGACAACAAACTTGGTAACAAATTTTCTATTCGAAAAGTTTGCAGCACGTTTAATACAGAAATGAGATGCTTGTGGCCTGGTTCGTTTTTTCAATGTCGTCTGAAGTGAAATTGCAACTTTAGTTTCGTTTGGAACTACTAAAACAGCACCAGTTTTGTAAATAATGAATAAAATATCCTATGTTTTCTCTTTGAAAGTGTCTCTAGTTTTCTCTGTTCTTTCACTCTTGAAAGTAGATCTTTTTAATATCTGGTCATAAATGATTAGGGTTATATAGAAGAATACTTTTTTGTAAAGAACTATATGTAGTGTCGATCTACATAGTCTTCAAATATTGCCAGAGTGAAAATCAATACTTTGTCAACACAGCCTTTGTGTCGCCATTTTTATTATTATAATCAGTAAGTTTATAAACAAATTTAAAATATTTTTCAGAATGTAAAATCCTAAATTTGTTTGTCGCAAATAATAGAGATACATGTTTTTTTTTTCATCTTTTTTTTATATATGCACATTAAGTTTCACGGACAGTTTTGTAAAATGTGCAATCATGAACTACGATCCAAAGATGTCTGAAATTCCTGTTAAAAGATTCGAATGGAGTTGTTTTTCGTACGAGTTGTTTTTAATTTAGTTTTTAAATACTTTTAATTTAGAGTTACTATTAAGTAAACTTAATTTTATATTTATTTTAGACGATAATTAGTTTCACCAAAGTGGAGGTAATTGTTTTTTTACCAAAAAGTATTATTTTAAGCGAGACGGTTTTCCAGTCGGTACTTAAATTGATTAGAATCTGTAGAAGATATTTCTTTTACGCAAGGTTTAGTTTATCGATTGAATCCGCAAAAAACACTGACTCTATTGATATTTCGATCGTTTTAGTTCCACATAATCCAACAATATGTTTTTTATGAGAGATTTAAGTTGACTCTGCTAACTGTGTTTAACTATTTTGATTTTTAATCTATTAAATAGGAACTTTTAATTTTTGATGAAAGATCGCATAAAAGTTTGTTTTGTTCCCATCAACGGGTAGTTCCATAATGACCCTACTTTCACAGCAAATTTCTAGATTCTTCCTAATCAGGAATTGCTAGTGAAAATCATAAAATAAAAGAGTCAAGTTTGTAAGTTATCAATCAAAAGATTCTTAAAGGCCCGTTTTTAAATTTTCTGTTGTATAATCTGGGTTTTGAACAAATTTTTTGTATAATCTACAGCTTGGTTAGCTCTTATGGCTGGTTTCTGGTTTATCTTTATTTATTTTCTTAACCCTACAACTGTCCATGATAATGTTTTGCAACGCCAAGTCATTTCGGTGCGTGTGCAAGCATATTTTCAAAAATTCGCCAAATATAGTAATTGCATACCAATCCAAAAGTGTTCTGTACCTTTTTTGTAGAGAAAGGTTAAAAAAATCCATATATGTAATTAAAAAATTTATTGATGTAAAATTGTAAAAGTTATTTGCTCAAGAAGCAAAAAATGTTCAGTAACGAAAGGAAAAAGTTCAACTTTAGGCCTACATAACAAGTCGTAAACATTTTTTGTAGTTTTTCGTAAATGTAAAAAAGTTTTGTAATTTAGTTCTAAATAGAACTGTATAAAAACATTTATCGATTTCAAATTTCTTATTTTGAAAACACCAGTTTTTGTGTTCTAAATACACGATTGGTAACAAAACCGCCTAATTTGAAACGTAATTTACTAATATATGCTTTGCCCAAAAATGAAATATTATTAAAACAAAGTGTAGAGAATAAATCAAAGAATTGAACTGTATACTTGTATATTACCTCATCATAAAAGTGTTTTACTTAGAATCAATTGAATTACAAAAGTGAGATAAAACAGATGAAACCTCGTGCGGACAAAGGAAATTCAAAATATGACCGTTGAAGACAATGTAAACAAGCCTTGTTTTGCAAACTCAAGCGGTAGTATGAATTCTGTGCAAATATGAACTTTCAACTGCTGTTTGAATAACATCTAAAAAGTCAAATATAGTTTGCTTTACACCAAATGAAAGATTGAACTTTGGTCTATAAATAGATATCAAAAAGTCTATTTAAATAATTCGAATTATAAAAGATATCTCGAACGCAAAATGTGTTGTTTTATTGGTTGAAATCTGCTCAATTGCAAAGGTTTACAGACAATTCCATATCTTTGGAACTATTTGTCCGATTTTGGATTGGATGGCAGTTTCAGATAGGTAAAAGTGTGATGAATCCTTCAGTATACAGATATAACTCAGAAAAATACCGGGTGGGCTGTATTGAGAGACATAGAAACTGGAATTAAAGGTAGTTTTGGTGCATTAAAATTCGCGCGACATTGGCTTTTAGAAAACTAAAAAACTGCAACGATGATTACGTATGTAAATATTCGTTTTAGAAAAAACTTGTAAATGCAAAAATTAAAGTTTAGATCATTTCCTTTCCAACGGTTTTTGATTTATTGTGATTAGATAGTTTTTAGTGGGTGAAATATTCATTACAAGTAGAGTTGTCAAAATTGATCGTTTTCACGTGCCACGCCCCCACGACCACTCAAATTGAGTAGTCTGACAGTTCCAGGGTTAAAGTTATTAAGCTAACGAATAATGTAATTCAAATTATAAATATGTTTTCTTACCGTCATACGTACCTTGTCCTCGTTAAAACGTGTGACAACCGTTTCAGATCTCGCGAACACTGTACATGAAATACATATTAAATTATGTAAACTCACACAGTTCACATAAAAGTTAGGCATAGTTGGCCAACAGATTTTTCATTTGAAAAGTTAGTGAGCTTGCAAGCAGTGTTGCCAGCGGCTAAGAAACGACTGTCCCTACAGCGACTGTTACCATATACGCCGACCATATAGCCACTACTACACTCGCACACAAATACCCTAATACCAATAGCTTGGAAATTTTACACACCACAGAAAAAGTAAACAAATGGATAGACAAATTTTTAATCTTTGTTTTGTTTAGTCTAATTTTAGTCTTAGACTTTAAACGTGCCGACTCAGAAGCCAGCCTTTGGGGCTATTTATGCATAATAGATTGTTGTGTATTTATCTTCAAGTAGTTATAATTTACTTTGCATCAGTGGTGCTGTATTAATAATGAGGTCAGTTCAGCATATCCAATTGTAAAAAAAAGATACAATTTCTAATTTTGTATAGAAAACATTCCCAACATAAGACACAAACTATGTGAATCTATGAGTTTTCCTGAGTTTCTTGTTGGTTAACCCATTTTGTGTACCATCGCCTCTGTTATGTATTCAATGTTCTAAAAATTCAAAAGTTTGACACTGTTTGTAGTTTTGGGTTTTTCTCAAACCGTAAATTTTGTAAACTTTATAATTCACCAATTTCATGGGAATCGGAAGAGATGATTTTAAAAATTGTCAAATTAAGTATTTTCATGATTTTTTGTAGCGGCTTCATTTCACGAACATTTAATGTAAACTGCATTAAACAATAGTTATTTGTGTAGCCGGGGTGCTAAGTTGAGTTAAACATGTTTTTAACACACAATGTTTTTCCTACAGCTACATTTTAAATTAGTGTTTTAGTTTTTAAAAAAGATCTGTTTTACAGACGTTAGTCCCACAACAATCAACATTTTCAGAACATCCTACATCAGCTGTTTACGTTGCGCCCTAGGTTGCAAAGTAAACAGCTGGCGTGCGATAAAGTAAAACCATGAGGTATAAATTACTTGACGTTGAACGCATGTGGTTTAGTTGGCACACTGCTGTGTGTGTGTGCAAAAGTGCACTTTATTAAGTCGGACAAATGTATTGTTTCTATGTGATCGCCAATGTTACAGCAAGAAACAAATTTCAAAGAACAGAAGTAATGCCTATTTTGTTTATTAGTTTTCCAAAAGGTATTTTGTTAGGGCGATGTAAAATTAAAATTGCTGTGAATCCCAAAGATTTTGTTTTTTACTATTTGTAATTTTGTGTGATTTCGATTGTTTTATTTAATTTTAAATTATGCGAAAAACTATCTGCATTTAATGTATTATTATTGTTTAAATTTAGTTTTGCTTCAAAAATTGATTACTCTAAATTCCTCAATTGGAATGTAAATAAATGTTATCGTAATTCATAACATTTGAGTAGTTTATTTATCTTGAAGGGAAAGACAGGTTATCAATGTATGTTTTCTAGTTTTTTTTGATTGCACTGAAATGTGTAATGAAATGTTGGTGAAAGTGTGCTTTAAGTTTGGTTGAAAACATGGATAACTTTGATTTCCAGGTGCTTATGTATTTCAATATTTATTATTTTGCTGGCCGTCAAACCTGGATTTTGGAAATGTTTACGCAAATTACCTTCTACTTAATATGTATTAACTTTTAGACTTTAATTTGTGTATTGTAATATTCCTATATTTATCCTTACTGTTCAGTTAAGACGGCTAGTAGGTTTGGTGATTATGTTCTGTATTTTGTTAAATTGTTCAGAGTGATTGAAATGTGTTCTGTTTCTAAGTAGTACATACTCAAACATTATTTATCAAGGAGTGTAGAGTACAATGATGGTACAATATATGGTTTTTTTTATGGAAGTAGTTAGAATGGCTCAAAGTCATAAGTGTTGTAACTTTCTATAATTGTAAACATTTTCTCAATTTTTATGTTATGTTCTTGTAATTCATTCTCACTGTTTAAACATGAACAGAACTTGTTGTTTTAGGCTAATAGTTTAAGCATAGCTTTTCCATGGTGAAATTGCACCTCTTGGTTCCCCATGAATGTCTTGTTTAAACTCACTCCCGGGGTAGAAAATGAAAAATAGGCTATTGCCTGGACCCACCGGTACTGTTTACATTCTGCTAATTACATTAATAAAGAGATCTCTATAACCTTCCTTGCAAAGCATGCATTGTTTTAATGCAAACTCAATTATTTTTACCTAAATTTATTTTAAAACTCTTGGAGTGTGTTTTTTAGGCCACGGGTGCTCATATATTGAATTCTGGCAAATGAAAGGAAAACACGTGAAACTGTTTGAAGAAAAGCGTTTTGAATATTTATTAATAAACACATTTAAATAAAAACATTATATACATACAGATAAATATATGATTTTTAGCGAATTTCCATAGGAAAAATGAGCTATTGCAGTGGCCCTTATGGTGAGACCCAAGGTCGGGAGTAGCAAATGAGCACCGATCATGGTCCCCAGAACACGTTTTGGGGTGTCATTAAAATTCATATATATATATATGTATATATGTGTTCGCACTCTAGCGGCCGAATTTTAAGTCCGATTTGGTCCAAATTTGGTACACGTGTTGGTTGTTATGTGGCTCGGACGAGTTCGTTAGCCAAAAAAATCCAACAACCGGAAGTACTTTTTTTGACTGGAAGTAACTATTTTTTGAGATTTTTTCTACGAGAATTAAATGTTTTTAGAGTTTTTTCTAAAAATATAAATGTAGGATGTTATTCTGCACATTTTGTTTTTTTACGCGACCTTATAGCTCGCTTGGTTCCCCCAAAATCGACCAAAACGTAAAATACCATAAAAGTACCCGGTTTGAAGCCAAGTGGTGCAATCTCGCGAGGCCACTAGGCGCAAACAAATTCTACTAATATATTGCGTACACACAGAATGCCTTCGTGAGTAGACCTATTTCCCAAATTGTTGGTTTAAACCCTAAAACATAGGCATATAAAATTAATTTTGGAAATTTGCTCAACTCACGTCAGCGGTCCAGCGTTGACATCCACTTGGTGTATGCGTCGACGGACACCATCATTTACCGTCGTGCCTCTTTCGTGGATTCCGGGAAGTCGTTGTGTTCTTTTATATTATCAGAAGGCACCGAAGGCGTATGCATTTCGACGAAGTATAAATAGAAATGGACGATGTTCGTCCAACCGTTTATTACGGTTTCGGTATTGATAGTGGACGACCGCGTGTTCAGGTAATATTTATTGAAATGCAACAACGGCAACGATCCTCCTCTGGTGATTACCGCGTTCGTCTGATAGTCCGACACGGCATCTCTCAATACGGACCGGATGCCGTCGGGTAGATTCCGGATTACGTGGTTCATCTGTCCCAACTGTTTACAAAAGTAATTCTTGAAATTGAACACTATAATTCGTTCCAACAGAACGGTCAGATCGACACCTTTTTCGAACGCGGGTGTGTAATTGCAGGTACACAATATTTTCGCGGTAGGGAACAATTGACACGTCTTATTGTGGAATTTTAACGTCACCGAACCTTTCGTGTCGGACGCTATCCTCTTTATATGAGAATCGATTTTATTGGCTTCGTCTATTAGTACCAGAAACGACCTGTAAAACGGTGTCAATTCGGATTGTGTGGAACCGGATGGGTTCGTCATAGAATTACTGCTGTTCGACGTCCTCGCGTATTCGGTCAACAGATTGCAGGACATAGTCTTACCACCATCGTGGGAACCGCCTGGATGGACGACAACAAATAGTAATTTTAACATGTATTTCATAACGTCGTAGTCGAAACTCGACATAGTCACCATCACCCCTAAGCTCTGTACGTCGTTATTAAAATCCGGAATAATGGTATCCGCCTCAGGATACATACGAAGCGCATACGCATACAGCAGATGGCTGATATTGTCCTGACGATTCATGAAGAATGTAAATTTGTATGCTCTATTGCATTTGACAAGGACATCTTGGTACAAACGATCGTCGGGCTTTAAACTTTCGCAGATAGGAACGACAAAGTCCGCCTTAAGAGAATGTATCGCAATACAATAGCCAAGCACTAATATCGTTCTGTAGAACGCAACTGCTTCGGGATTTTGCGATGCGAGTTGAACCATCATAATCACCGTCTCAAGATCGCTCGTACAAAGATCGTTGTCTTTTGTGTCCAATAAAATGGCGTAAGACATCATGCACTCGTGGAAATGATTCTGACTCTCCGTGTTGGTCTCACTATTCGCAAGCATGATGGACTGCAACTGATCGATATCAACGATTTTCGTCCGAAACACAGTTGCTTCCGCGTCGTTAAACACGTTACGATTGTACACCGCCGTTTGACACGATGGCGGTGCATCCTGTCGCCTCTGACGATCGCGGTCGTTCTTTCTCAGGGCCGCGAGCAAACCCTCGTACGTAAGAACCTTGAGGTCGGGGATTCGTCTGAAGTTAGGGTTCAGAATTGTGTCCACATTACCGTCGTCCGGATTGCTAATCGAGGTCTGAAGCAGATCGTCCGTCACGCCGCATGTTTTCTGCGACGTGACGCGAGAATCGTTGTTAACGGACGCGCTATTGTTCTCCAGCTGACGGGACAATACATGTCTTTTGAAGGCATCGAAAGACGGCGCATTTTCGGAGTCCACGTGTCTCTTCAATATGTCCTTGTATATGGGCTTGAGCACGGGATCCAGTGTATCTATTGTGCGATTGTCCGCGAACAGATTATCAAACAGTGCAACAACGCTCACAGAACGTAAAGACATCTTCGCACGGTTGAGACAAAAGAGCAACAGAGATATCGCTTTCGACACGCGCACTTTGAACGCGTCGATTGTAACGGCATCTTCCAGATAAGTCAAGAATCTCGCGAACACCGTATCGTCAACGACAATGGATCCTTTGACGGCACACTCGTAATCGGTATGGGCGACGAGAAATGAATCTAAACCGTCCAGACGGGAACTGTTACGATCCAATGTCGCTTTACAGAACGTGCTTATCGGAACAATCGAATGGTCGATCTCCTTTAGGAACGACGGTATGATCTCGTTGAATAACGTCAGATACATCTTGTATATTCTGATGTTCGATCTCACTGAGAAGTGTCGAAACGATTGCGGATAGATACGCACTAGACAATTGGACAGTGTACCGACCGAGATTTCCATTATTTTAAGCACGGTGTTGAACATGTAGAAGTCGCAACTTTCCGACGACACGTTCACGTTAGTCACGTAAAATAGCGGACGTGGAATCGTTTCAAGTTCGTCCGATGCACTATTGATCTGCACCTTGATCATTTCCTTTGGATATTTGTTGTCCAGACCGAGGCTATCGCCGAACACCTCGTACGTATGTCCGTTATAAATGAATACAGAATCGGATTCTTTAAACGGTTTCAAGAAGAAATCCAATATCGTTTCCAATGTTTTTAACGTTGATGTTGAGTTTCTTTTGCGCGTTGCCTTTTCCCCTTTTCGGCGGAGGCTCTTGGTTTGCCTCATCGCTGGCGTCCGAAGTCTCGTCGAACATATATTCTTTATATTCGGATTCCACCATATTGAATATATTGTGCGGCTTGTTGCTGTTGTCCTTGTACAGCTTCAAATTAGACTTGGCGCTCATATACTGCAATAACCTAGTTTGAATTATCAACGACGCCATGTATCGTTTCCTACCGAAGCTCGTTTCTACCAGACCATAATCCTCGTCATTGAAATAATTGTAATACGAAAGATACACTTTGACACATTCGTCGTTCAAAGGAACGTACGCGACAAGGGAAGCGCATAATATCCTGTGAGTGCAATGTACGGGTGTATTCCTCTTGTTGTAACCCTCAATCACGAACATCAAGTCGACCAGTATACCGGAATAAGACGGATAGTCTGTGAAATGGGCGATGCACTTCCAGATGAAATAAGCTTTGTCCGAAACATCCGAAGCACACGATATGGAATACAGGTCGTCACAGACGTACTGTTCGAAATAGTCCGATCCCGGAACACGATCCCTTCCTCTCACCCCTTCGGTCGCTACATTTCGATCGACAGTACACTGTGTTAACAGATCGGCGGCTACTTTCATCAACAAAGGATTAGGCGTGAAATACATATCGAACGTAGTATTGAGTATGACGATGAAATTGTTCAACGACAGAACATCCTCTATGTGCACAAGACACGGTGGGTTCAATTCCAGTTGTATATGGTACGGCCTTACCGGAATTTCGGCATCGCAAAACCTCACGTATCGATTCGGTAGAAACGTGGAAGCATTTCTCAGCACATTACCGGTCAATTTCTCTTGCATGTACTGAATGGTAAGATCCGAAACAGAAGACGCGTCCGATTTTGTGGGACTACAGTTTACGGTGTCCTGCTGTTCCGTTTGCAATGTCGGCTCCGTTGTTAACATGTCATAGACATCTTCATCGAGGAAGAACGAATCGTTTACGGGATCGTTATAGCAGTTCGGATTGACCATCAGTTCGGTGAAATCGAAATAATAAATCTGCGGCTCCAATATTACTTTCCGATCCATCGTTTTCGTCATCGATGTCTGCGATATCCATCGTTTGACGCTTATGGCGCGATTAATTACATCATTGAACGAGTCTCCACGTTGAAACCTTCTACTCGACTCATACTGTCTCTTGCACACTGTTCTCATTTATATCTCTCAAACCGAGTGCCATACCCCGTCGTTAGTTTATTGACAACCCATTATAAAGACCGAACGATTAAATGCAAACGGACTACGACATCGCTGGGAACGGATAGCAAGAACAGCACTATACCGAACCTCATTTCAGGGACTCGTTTGAATTCGTCGGAACGGAAACAGAGGTCTGTCGATTTATTTTAAAACCTTCCCGGCGTAGTACAGTGTTTAGGACCGGCCGCACACTTGTCCGTCAAACCCGTTTTGCTTTCAGTAAAACAAAAAGGAAGATGCTTCCAGCCAACACGTTTCTGCTTAGATCAGTGTTACTGGATATGCGACCACACTCGGCCTAAACTAAAAGGTTTCTACATCTATATAGTAATAGCAAAACGGGAGTGTCGATGGAGGCAACATTTAAAGTTCCTAATTTCTTCCGAGTCCGATCCGGATATACGGGGAACGATCGGCACCGTTCGGGTCGTTATGATGTATTTTCATATCGTATCCCGAGCGCACTATAACGGCCGAACCTCTCGATCCATTCCGAGTGGCCTTCGGTCGGATTCGGGGACGATCGGTAATGTTCGGGTCGTTATAATGCAATTTATACTATATCCCGACGACACTATAACACCTTGCATCTGATACAAGGTTCATGACGAACGTAGAACTCATATACCCGGCTAAAACGTTCTATACCAAGAGAGCGGCCGTAGCCTAACCGGTTACGTCGTGGACTCGGGATAATGTAGTACCCGGTTCAACTCTCGGAGACACCCAAACTTTTTTCAAAGCGAATATTAAAATTAAATATTAATTATTACAAAAAAAAAGATGGCGGCTACAAAAATAAGATGGCGGAAACAAAATGGCGGTTAGGTTAGGAGGGGGAGGGGCTTGGGTTAGGGGGTGGTGGGGGTTGGGTTAGAGGGAGGTGGGGCTTGGGTTAGGGGGTTGGGTTAGAGGGAGGTGGGGCTTGGGTTAGGGGGTGGTGGGGGTTGGGTTAGAGTGGGGGTTGGGTTAGGAGGAGGCGGGGCTTGGGTTAGGAGGTGGTGGGAGTTGGGTTAGACCACGCCCCTTTCCCCCACTCCATTTTACGCTATAGTATCCCTGACTCTACTAACATGGATGTATATTGTATAAAAGAGTTAAAATTTGGAATTAAAATGTCTATAAGTCATATGACGTGTACACGGATTAGAAAAACATATTCAATAGTCCTATAGTTATATTTTTTATTCAGAATTAATGTAACTCCTATTATAGAAATGTTTATTGAGATGCCATTTAAAATATTCAAAAATCAAACACGACACTTTTCAATCACTCTGTTTTTCATAGTTGCAAGTAATTGATAGTTGTATGATTTTGAATATTTTTACAATCCCACCAATTGTATGTAGATAATGGAATCGATTGTACTTAGAGAATAAACTTAAATTATTGTTGTAGTTATCAAATTTGAGTATGATTTGAAATGTGATTGAACTTTTACCAAAAATGTTTAGAAAAGAGTTGGGTAGTTTCCCTGATGTTGTTCCTTTAGGTAATTTATTTAAATTTTTAAAAAAAGTTGTGTACTAACTTACGTTAAGATAAAGCCAGTATAAATTAGCTGGATTCGGAACTACGATGGTCCGAACTAATTGCATCGATCTACTTACTTTTTTTGTAAGTACGTAATTTGAGTTACAATTTAACAAAATTAAGCGATTACAATACAATAGCTTATGTATGAAATAACTAAAATTAGAATACTGTGATCCGTTTTGAACCTATTAGTTCGAGAGTACATACAAATTTTGTATGATTTGTTAAATATACAAACCTATATCAATCGATAGTAAAAACAAATTATCAGTTGTAATAGTGACAATTGCAGAAAATGAAGTAAGTAAGTAACAACATGGGATATTTCTTGATAGTATGAAACCAATAAAGCAACAAATGTACCACATCAAATCATATAATATAGCGGACCCGATGTTTTACACAGGATAATGACGTCTTAAAGGTATGGCAGTGATATTATTTTATTAGTGAATTTCCATAGAGAAGATGAACTATTTCAGTGACTCTTAAGGCTCTTCTTTACCTTGAAGAAAACTCCCGAGTGTCTCACCCAAGCCGCAATATCGTTGAAACATGCATTCGTAATAACGTGTTTCGGATTCTATTTATAAATTAATAATCTGGGAAACTACTTTAAATTATAAAGAAGGCTTTATATTTTTTACGTCTTAGCATAAAATATGGAAATTATTGCTTAAACTTCCAAAAAATGCATTAAAAATAATCAATTTTTACTCAGTTAAACTCCTGATTAAAAGGAGTTGCCGTCGATTTCTTTCAATTATGAGATATAAGACAAAAGCACAAAGCCTTTAAGAACAATTTAAGATGTTTCACAACTTTTTAGGTTGAAAAACGGCGTCCGAAACACGTTAGTACGAAGTGCATATTTTTGCTGTTTTACGCAAGGTATAGAAGACCCTTAAGGTCAGGCGTGGTCAATGAGCACCGATCGTGTGGTCCCCAGAACATTTTGTGGGGTGTCATTAAAAAGGTTATACCGAAAGTCCGAGTAAGGCAAAATATTTTGCAAACGAGCGATGTTATTCTTCAGAACGTAATAAAATAAAATGTATTGAAATTTGTGTTTTTTTTTTCGTTTTCTAGTTGCAGGCTGTCAAACTTGGGAAAACTAGGTAAGAAACTTTATTTAAAAAAAAGTTACATTCAAGATGGCGGACAACATTTCTAAGCACGAATTTCAATACATTTTTTCTGCATTCATAAAATGTTTTTATGTTCTAAAGAATAACATCGTTTGTTTGCAAAATATTTTGCCGTACTCTGACTTCCAGGACACCCGGTATATTGATGAGTTCTCACTCTAACAGCTACAGTTTACATCCCGTTTGGTCCGCAAGTTGCTCGGACGAGTTCGTTGGCCAAAAAAAATCCAACGACCGAAAGCATGTTTTTTTTTACCGGAAGTAACAATTTTTGGAGAGTTTTCGTACTAGAATGAAACTTTTGTTGGGCTTTTATCTAAAGAAAATTAATATAGGGGATTATTCTGCACATTCTGTTTTTTTTTTTTTTTTACACGACCTTATAGCCCGTCTGGTTCCCCCAAAATCGATCAAAATAACCGGTTGAAATCCACGTGGGAGCATTTTCTGATACGAGGCCGATGGCCGGGAAGCAAACTCGCAAAGCCCAGTTCATAATCCAAGATGGCAAAGTCGAGGTGCAAATTTGAGTTTTTCCTCTGCGTTCTGAACGAAGCAGCGGGTTAGCCAAGAATGGAGGCTGTGGTGCAAACAAATTCTACTAATATTCTATTCAGCGCCTTCATGAGTAGACTAATTTCCCAAATAGTTGGTTAAACCCTAAACCATATAAAATTTAATTTGGAAATTCTCTCAACTTACGTCACCGGTCCCAGCTGCGTGATAGGGAAGCTGTGTTGTTCCTATTTTTGCTTCTATTTAACAATAGTACCTAAAGCTGAGCACAATGGACTGAATATTTGTGCAGTTTAGCAAGAATTGTGTGTTCATTGTATATCGGATATTTATTAATATTATCCACACTTACACTTTTTGCTTCATTGGAACCTGGCCCTCATCACCTTCATGTCTTCTTCCTGAAGCCAACTTCCTCTTTTCCTTGGGCCATCAATTCAACATTATCTTTGGCACCTTGCCATCATCCATTTGAACCATTCAATCTCTATGATTTCCCAAGTCTTATTAATTCCTTACCCACAGTCAATTGCTCACTATTTCTCTCCGTTCTTGATTAGACAATATATTTGTTACACTGTCCTTCTATCAAAAACCCTCGGTGAGTTAACATTACTTCTTCAAAGTGTCCAAGTTTGGTGTACGTTACTACTGCTTGAATTAGGAAATCTATACAATTCAATCTACAAATCTATTTGAATGGATCTGCAATACTTAACATTGACAACTAACAAATGAACTTTTTGTTTTTTAATCCATCAAGACATATCTCATCTCAAGATTGCCATACTTGACTTTCTGTTATTGCAAAAAATAAACTATCGTTTGATATGGGTTTTTTTTTTCAAATCGTTTGCATATTTTCCTAACAATGTCCACTTTGACTGGTCCTAAATAAATTTGGTATTAGAATCTAGTCAGGAGAACGTATAGGGACTGGGTGTCCCATTTTGTGTTAAATTATTAGTGAAACATATATTTACAAATTGTTAGCATGAAATGTTATCTCTTAAGTTGCATTTTTGAAAACAGCTTTTGAGTTTGTCGTATTGAATTTTGTAATCATTGACATAATTATTTCTGGTATCTTGTGTGTACGAATAATTTGTTTATTTATATTTGTAAATGGTGATTGATGTAATTATGGCACTGCCATGCCGTTTTCTTTTCTTTTTTTTCAACAATTTTTCAACCATTCTTCATTTTTTCGAATATTGCCTTCAACTTAATGTTTCAACAAATCTTTTTACTATGGTTTTGAATATGTATTGTACATTTTTATTTAAATGAGTTCAGAACTACTCCTTTGTCGCTAGAAAACCTGAAAGAATGTGTGTGATTGTTAATTAAGCTGGTTGCAATATTTGAATTGTTTTCTGGTCGGCTCCACTGCTGCCAAGCATTATAATATGTCTCAAAATTTGAAATGAAATTTAATTTAAGCTAATTTAGATATATTGTATTTAATTTGTGTGGTCGTCAGTTTATTATTATGAATTCAGAAATAGAAGTAAATTTGTATTCCCTTAAACCATAGTATTTTAAGGTGCTTTTGTAGTCTTAGGCCTATGTTTGTATACAATTGAAATACTGTAAATTTTAAATGCCAAAAAGTATTTTGTGTAGTTGTTTATATTATTTACAAAGCAAAAATATTGTGCTGAGAGTGTATGTATGAGTATTTGGAAGATTGTTTTCTTAATTGAAAACAAATTTCCTAAATTTGTTTACGTCGAGTTTGTCCAAGACACTCAAATTATGTATTTTGACTGAAATAAAAGTTATTTGTAAAGCAACTGTGCGTTTCATTTTCCTTTGTTGGTGCGGACTGTTTTTTTTTTTAAATCATGTGCGAACTTGTAATAAAGTACTTTTTACCGTACAACAAGTCTGCGCTGAGCCACATTAATGGAGAATCTGTGGTTGATCAAAAACGTTAAACTCTTATCGAAGGGATGTGCAAAAGTGATTTTTATTTCCACGCCAGCTTGAAATTTCTTTCAATAAGTGTGCTGTCAAAATTTCTGAGGTTGGTATTCAAAACACAATTTCAAAATTAATTTGAAGTGATTATATTCTTAACTAATTGAATTCTCTATATAATTGTGCTTAATTTAACACAGGTCCTAAATAATGAAGTTAGTAGTTTCGTTACATGAGTTTCTATTGGCTTAAACAAATATATTGTGGCCTATACTCTATGTTTTAATAGAAATCTTATTAAACTACCACCTTGGTTTAATTTGGGCTGGGATTTTTAGTGCTTTGTTTGTAACGCTTGAAGTAGATATGACCTACTATTGTTGATCATAGACTTCTAAAGTATAATATTCCGTATTTGTGCACAATATTGGGCTAACAATCTTCTAAGTTTTCCCTATTCAGTTACTAAAAGAACACCCGAGACAAGATTCAGTAAAAACAGGTTTCAAAATTTGAATTAAAGTGAGCCAATTTATAAAATGTTTTTTTGGTTGTTTCAGGGCAAACAACAGACGGTAACAATGGCGAAGATATCAATTTTCGAACATTCCCCGTCAAGAGTCGATTCTATTCTCAACCTTTCTCTCAAAATATAGGCATGACCTATAAATAAATGTTTTGTGAATTATATTGACTGTGTAAAAACATATTTTCCCAATAAACTATTAGTACTTAGTCGTCATTCTTAAAATGTAGCAATTGTACATAATTTTGAAAAGAAATTGTTAAAAAGTTATTTCTTACACCTTAAAAAGCCACAGTTAAGTGAAATGGAAAGGTTTCTTTAAAATATTACTAGAACGTTTTCATTGATTAAATAAATATTGCTAATTGATAAAGTAGATAGTTTTTGTTGTTTTTAATACATTAGAAAATTTCGATGTTTTATGAAAAGTACTACTTAAAGCTTGTCGCAGAAAACTATACAAACTTAGATTCTTATTAGATGCAGAATACATACATTAAAACCATTTCAAGCTTTACAAGGATTTTTTCAACCAAGGGCATTTTTGGTCTAATTTGACTGGCCTACATTATATCTAAAACTATATACAACAAGGAAAGTTCAATATAGTATATCGATAGGTCACGGTTTCAATATTCGACGAAATCAAGTGTTGGCAGCATTGTAAAGTCAGCTGTTGCTTTATTGTCACAGTTTTATTGTAGTGTGAGCAATTATTAGCGAATTTCCATAGGAAAAATGAGCTATTACAGTGGCCTTTATGGTAAGACCCAAGGTCGGGAGTAGCAAATGAGCACCGATCATGGTCCCCAGAACACGTTTTGGGGTGTCATTAAAATTCATATATATATATATATGTATATATGTGTTCGCACTCTAGCGGCCGCATTTTAAGTCTGATTTGGTACACGTGTTGGTTGTCTATGTCGCTCAGACGAGTTCGTTAGCCAAAAAAATCCAACGACCGGAAGTACTTTTTTGACCGGAAGTAACTATTTTTTGAGATTTTTACTACGATAATGAAATTTGTTTAGAGTTTTTTCTAAAAATATAAATGTAGGATGTTATTCTGCACATTTTGTTTTTTTACGCGACCTTATAGCTCGCTTGGTTCCCCCAAAATCGACCAAAACGTAAAATACCATACAAGTACCCAATTCGAAGCCAAGTGGTGCAAACTCGTGAGGCCACTAGGCGCAAACAAATTCTACTAATATATTGCGTACACACAGACAGCTGTTCAACGCCTTCGTGAGTAGATCTATTTCCCAAATTGTTGGTTGAAACATTAAAACAGGCTTATAAACTTAATTTTGGAAATTTGCTCAACTCAGGTCAGCGGTTCAGCTGCGTGGTCGAATTATTTTTATTGATAAATAATTGTGAAATTCTGATTTGATATGTGCTCAGGGGCGGCTCCAGGATTTTTTTTTTTTGGGTGGGCCCAAGTTTGTAATAAGGTACCGGTACATAATATATATATTTAAAAAAATAAATATGTACATACTAAAAAAGTAGATGTTTAAGTAATTTTGTATAAATATATTTAATGCGGAAAACAAAAAAAAAATTAAATAAGCTGAAATAAAAGAATAAATAAATGCAACTTTGTATTTTTCTTTAGAATCAAAGTTTAATGTTTTCTAAAGTTAACATATTTAAAATATAGCAGTGAACAAATAGGAGCAATGTCATGTAACAGCAGCCTACTTCTAAACTGTAGTTAAAGTATTTTGTCAAGAAATTTAAAAGCGGTGAACTGAAAACATAGGTGTCTGATTTAACTTCTTTTTCAACTTGGACATGCGGGGGAGTAACCTAAGAAGATTTATATGTTACTATGTTACTAACTGGTATTAAGTTATTCTGGTTATAGGTTATTGGAATGCTATTATTTATCCTAATACGCTATAACCATGCATCTGTAGTCTTGCTTGTCTGCCTCTATGTAACGAGTAATGCATTTATTAATCCCTACACTCAAACAATTATTTCTTAAATAAGAGTTTGTTTACTTTTAAGTCTAAAAGCATGGAATGGCACCTATTTAATATTAAATTATAATTATTTAAATATATAGTTTGAAGAATCAATGTATTTACAAATTTGTAATACTATTTTTTGGTTTTTTTTTAGAGAAAATAATTAAATTTTGAATGTATTTTAAAAGATTCAATAGCCTGGATGTGCTCTTTAAATCTTGTTTTGAAGGTTCTTTCAGTTTAGCCTATAATTTATTGTTTCTTGTTTCATCATGTACCGGTATACTACTATAGCTCACATCATTTTTCAATTTTATTTTAAGTATTGTCTTTAAATGTTTGTAAATGTCCTTTGCATCTAAGGACGCACATTAAACTAGTCAAGATAAAACAACTTTAAAGAGGTTTGTTAGTGCCTGAATTAAAGGCAAAACGTTGTAACAATAATTAGAGAAAACAAAGAATGACGTGAACAGTAAACAAATTATTTAATAACTTACGTAGTTAATACTATACTAGTTAACCAATCCAACAAGGCAATCAATTATAATTTTTCATTTCAACATTATAATTTTCTTTTTACATCATTATGGACATACATTTAAAACGTTAAACATTCATTTAATTACAATCTTAACAAGAATTTACTACTAATATTCATTAATTTAAATTTAGAGACCAGTATCATTGATATTTTAAATTATTTCCATTTTTTAAATCATTTGAAGTCCATTTCACACATTCTGTTGTAATTTTGTCAAGTTAGAAGTAGCTGTGTAATAAATATACTAACAACAGTACTGTTGCATGTGTTTTCAATGTACTGACCATAGATTAAAGAATTGTAATCTATTATTTTTTATTTCAGACCCAAAGCAAAAAATTCCTGCTATGATTTTAACTCATGTCTGTAGAACTAATTATATTACAGTAACTTACGGTCCTTATGTATTTTCAGTAACCATTAGTAATATTTTTGATTATTAAGCACGCAGGGGTCTCTCCTAGTAAATTACGAATATTGGTAATCTGATAGATATAATCAGTCAATCGGAAAGGATAGTCTTAGCAACTTTTAATCACACAAAAATATTTCGCTATCAATTAATTATCTTTATTTTAATTTATATGTTTGTGAAATTAAATAGGAAAGGAAAACTTTTCTTACTGAACTTATTATAATAATATAATTATATATATTTTTACTAGAGAATTATATATATATACATATTTATAAGAAAGTTATCAAATTCAAAACTAAAGGATGATGAATTAGTTTCATCAGTGCTTGAAAAAATAAAACCTGAAACTAATTAATAGGACTGTAAATAAATGGTATGTATAGAATCAAACCTATCCACAAAATTTAAACAGTACATTGTATTGTACAAAAAGTCTTCAATGCTATATTAAATAAATTTAATAAGACAATAAATTTTACTGTCTTCAACCAAATTGAAGGCCTTGTTACAACACGTCATGCTGATTTGCTACCTCTTTGTTCATTGTTAGAGACATTAGAGTTTTGCGTTAGCTCATAAGGCGCTAAGAAAGCTTGAAAATCATGGGATCTTTTGTTTAGGTGTTATTTTGCCAACGAAATTCCAAATTTTGGAACTATTTAGTGTATATTTTAGATCTAAACGCCGACAAAACTCATGGTATACACTAATTATATCCATTATTTTGTTGTTTTTTAGGCATGTAGTCCTAACACTTAGAACTGAAAATCAAGTTTACCTCACTTTCACAAATTAAGGTAGGCCAAGTTCTGTACGATATTTTACTTCTAAATAAAATCATCTTTACGAATTTAGTGTTACGTTTAAAATATTCTACTAGTAGATAAATGTGTTTACTTTAATCGAATTGTACCAATTTTTAAAAGGATGGTTTTATTACCACACTATTAGACCTACATGTGTGACTGCGTGTGGATTTGCATTCAGTAGCCTACGTTTATATGTTACAACGTTACAACACTTAGATTCGTCAATACAGTTAACTTTGTGTTTGGGTAATTAATTAATTTATTTGATCGCCCTCCCTATTTATTTATGTTAATAGTCCCTATCCCGAACGTACAGTAAAGTTCTATTTTACGGATTTTACAGCTCTAGGCTAAGGACAGTAAAAATTCATGCTTTATTTTTTACAGGCCGCTAGTTCGAAAAGTGGCGGGCAGGCTGCGCTAGTACTAGTAGTTCTCACCGTCAGCTGTTTCATAAAAGTACGGTTTGTTTTGGTGCAGATGTTAGATGTTACCTTGTGCCTTGTATGCATTTATTGTTTTAAAGATTACGGCAAAATATAAGTGAAAAATGACTGAATCGGATGCAAGTTTACCTTCAGACATAGAAGAAATAGAAGGAAAAACTTAGAAGGTGATGTATTACAAGCTAAATCAAAAGAAAGATATACAATATAAAGCAGCGTATGTTAAATACCAAAAGTGGTGCCAAAGTAAATTCATGTTAATTTTTTAAACTAATGACAAGATTTGTCATTCTATAATATACAAAATAGTATTTTGTTATATTGTCTTATTGGCGGGGAGGGTGAGGCGATAACGAATAGTAAGCACCATGCCCATGACAGCCTTCGGGTGTTAATTAATGCACTCTTGTTTTCAAACTTTGCCCTCCGCCTGTAATAAGTAGCCAAACTTTGCTCTAGGTACGTAAGTAGCTATATAACATTATTTTCTAAGGCCCGTATTACACTGTAATATATTTAATAAAATTTGTTTTATAAAAGATGGTAAAAGTGATTCTCTCTTATCTTATAAAACATTTTGGACTTGCACTAAAAGGTACAAATGTATCAAACATTTTATAAAAGGTAATGCCAACCTCTTAAATTTTATAAAAGAAATATATTATATAAGATGGCCCATTACACTATCAAAGATCTTTGTCAAAGAACTTTTATAAAACATATTTTACATAATACGGGCCTGAAAGGGAATAGCCCTGTTGACATTGGATACATTTCTTGTTCTGCTTTCTTAAAATTAGTGTTTAGCCTACTTAATGAGAATGATTACATTTAAACTAAAAATGATATAGCCTAATTCATTACCAGTGACTCAAAGACTTGTGTATAGTAAGTTAGTTCTGACCCTCATTAGGCCTAGTGTGTATCAACAACTTATAGTTTACTGCCAAATATTTTTCATTGGCTTTGTTTGCTATCCTAAAAAATAACTTTTAACTTAAAAACTTGTGTAGAAGACAGTAATTATTATGTATCCTAAACTTATAGTTTACTAGGCTCTACCAAATATATTGCATAGACTTGGTTTGCTAGCTGCTAGGGTCGGTTAGATAAATAGTAATTAAATTGAACCTACTTGCAAACAAAAGTTAGTTAGGTTCCTTTTACTGTCTCAATGTCTGTTAAGGGAGGTAAGCGAAGTGAGTAACAGGTTACAGGAAAACTCGAGCGGCCTGTACGAGTAACTTATATTCCCTGAAAACTCTTGTTATTATTATATATATATAAAAAAAAAACAGAATCAGTATTGGAAATAGTAGGCCTACAGGTTTCAACGCTTAAGTTTTTGATGAAGGTTCAAACACCACAATGTGAATGTAGCAATGTAGCCTAAAATTATTAGGCTAAAAAGTAGGGCATACATTTAGCTACTATATGACCCTCAGCTGATGTTTTTGCAGACGAGGACTTTGTTTACATTCTACTGTTAAATGTTTAATACAAGTAAACATAATATGATTAAAGACTAAGTTAAAACTTCAGGCTATTTTTTTTATTCTTGCATTTCTGTTGGCGTAATAGGGTCGTATGGTAATTTTGTGCCAAAAGTAGTAGCAAAGGTGCCAAAAGCGGAAAGGCAAAGGTCCTGGGTTCAAAACCCGGTCTTGGTCCATGTTTTTTCACTTGTAATTGCATTAAATTAACCCTTGCTGAGGAAGCGTGAAAGGTAATTTATTAAAAATTAAAAATAATAAAATAGGCTATTGAAATAAAGTAGAGTGTGTATTGTTTTGCTATTGAAGAGGTGAATGAATATTAGGTCGGTTGATAATTTTGGAGGTTTCAATTTGAGAGAGAGCTTGAAGATCTGAAGTGAAGTAATGGAAGTGTTTAAAGTTAACCCACCAAATTGGCTGGAGGTGTATGTGATATTTACCATTGTGTTGGTTTGATTTTCTGTAATAGGTAATGGATATTATTTGACTTGCTGGTAGGGTAATAGATTGTTTTTCTTCTGAAATCTTTGTCTAGGTTTATGTATTTAATGTTCATAAAGTATCTAAGTAATCCCATTCTTCTTCATCTATTCTACAACAGTGCTTTTCTTTTGATTTCTGCTCTACTATATTATAATAAGTCTACTACTATCATAAATCAACATTCAATTAGTACAATGAACTAAGGTTGGCAGCACTACTCTCTTTCCTAAAAAAAACCCGTAGTCTGCTAAGATGTCGATAGGGAGACATGTTGTAAACTTACTCCCTTAAATTTGTATGCTTCTAATGAATATTCTCGCCAGAACTCTAAATACCGGTAATAATTTTAAAAATTGTAGGCGTACTAAAAAAATGTCTGCATTATTAATTATGTACTGCATTTAATTAATTCTTTGCAACCTTTTTACTAGATTTTTTATCACAATTTCAGAGTGAACATACAGGATGATATCGAGGGATCTGATTGGTTACCATATTGCAGCTGAGGTCTCGGCAGATACAAGTACGAAATGACGAACCTTTATTACTATATGTTGGAAACTTAAAACAGAAGGTTATGTTACTTGCTATAGAAGAGTTTGTCCACAGATTAAGGTAATTTTTGTACAAATATAATTAATTTGTTATTTTATGTAAGGAAGTGCAGGCCTATACTATACAAATTGATATAATAAAATCCATCAAAGATGAAAATTTGATACATTCAGAGCTTTTTAACAATGTTGAATACTTTTCTTGTTTCCTATTCTTTACTACATTAATTTATAATATTAGTGGTCCTATTCAGGGTACACATTCTGAAAGGGAATTCCTGAAAAAGATTTTTTCCCTGGAAAAGGAGAACTACTCATAAGTTTTAAGTTACACCAGTAATTTTAAAGGGGTTTTAAAATGTCGTAAATTACATTTACTTAATTGAAATTATGCTTTAAAGAGCTCTGAATTATTCTTATTAAACCTAGAACTGGCATGGTTAAAGCTAAAATTGGCAGCCCGTTTATAGCGTTTTGCAAGCATATTTTTAAAAATTCGCCAAAAATAGTAAATGAACAAAAATCCAAAAGTGTTCAATAGCTTTTTTGTAGAAGAAACTTCAACGAATTCGAATATGTCACTAAAAATTACTTTCTTTTGAAATTGTAAAAGTTATTAGCTCAAGAAACAAAAAATGTTCAGTAACGAAAGGAAAAAGTTCAACTTAAGGCCTACATAACAAGTAGTAAAAATTTTTTGTATTTTTTTCGTAAGCGTAAAAAAGTTTTGTAATTTAGTTCTAAATAGAACTGTATAAAAACATTTATCAATTTCAAATTTCTTATTTTTAAACAAACTGTTTTTATGTTCCAAGTACACGACTGCTAACAAACCTAGGCTTAGATTGAAACGTAATTTACTAATATATGCTTTGCCCAAAAATGAAATATTATTGTAACAAAGTGTAGAGGATAAATCAAAGAAAAGAACGGTATAATTGTTTTTCCTTAGTTCACAAAAGTGTTTGAGTTATCTTTATTTGAATAACAAAATGACATGAATCAAATGACATTTTGCTGTCGGTCAAGAAGGGTGCTTTGCATTACATCTGAACGAGATCGAGCAATCGGTCACAACAGATCGCTCTAATCATGTACTTTTCTCTCTGTCTAGACAAACAAAAAAACTGGTTTATTCTAGTTAATTCCCACCGTTAAAAAGGTTAGTCTTTTCTCTACAAAATGGTGTAAAACCATCTGTCAAAACATTTGATAGAGTAGGCGTATTATTTGTTGACAAATGGGCTGTTTCATTGGTTGAAAACCTGTCCAATCGCAAGGGTTTACAGACATTCTAGGAATAAATCGTGTAAAATAGTGACATCTGATTAGAAGGCACCATTAGAAAGATAAAATCTTGAAGAATCCAATGGTAGCTTTATAATCTCGATATAAATACTTCAGTAGGGGGATTTCAACGTTGAAGAAGTGGGAAATAACAGTACAATTGTATGCAGATTCGCCCGTGGAAATAGCTGTAACACAATATGCATATTTTAAAACAATGATTACGTATGTAAATATACGTTTTACAAAAAAGTTGTAAATACAAAAATTAAAGTTTAATTCATTTCCTTTCCAATGGTGCCAGTTTTATTACGATTGGATTATTCTAAGTGGGTTAAATTATCGATTATGCAAATTCTCGTTAAGGTTCGAGCGGGTTGCATTTGCGCCCGAGAGACTTTTTGAGTCTTTGCAGACATTTGCAGTCTGCCACTTTGAGGGTTAACAATTTCAAATTACACAGTTTGTATTCCTGTATATGTTTAACCCTGGAGCTAGTAGCATTATTTTTCCATGATCTAGTTAGCATCGTTATCAGGGCTGTTTTAAGGGCGGAGCAGTTGGATCTATCGTTCCAAGGCCCTGCGACCAAATGGGCCCCCAAAGACTTTTAAAAATTATTAAAAAAAACATTTCAACATAAAAGTTTAAAAATTACTAATAAAACATTTCAATACATTATGTAAATCTCTCTTAAATTAAATAACTTTTCCAGATGCTTCTTTGTGTTTGACAAGAATGCTGTGGCATTTAGCAATTTACTAAAACATTCTGGTGAGACATGGTCTTCTACTGAACAGTATGAGTGGAGGTGACTGGAGAAGTTTTCTAATATTAGAGATGGATATCAATCCTCAGATTTTCCAACATCAAATGGGTGTTTCAGCCATTAGGTATCTAATATTAATTTCAACAGCTACTGAGTACCAAATTTAAAAAAAATAGTAGACATTGAATGAACAATAATTTTTAAAGGGCTAGGCTTAGACCAAACACAGACTTAAATACACTTTACTATACTTTTAGGTGTAAAAAATATGTATGAGGTTAATTACCTTGTTTCTACTCAGTCAAACAATCCATAATTGGTTTCTAGATGGATTACCGGTTTCGACGGTTACACTGTAATCTTCAGATCCAGAGCATTTTCTTGCTCACAAGTTGGTACCTCTACCGGAATATGGGAAGAGAGTGTGTACATTTTACCCCTGGTTAATTTTACTATAAATAATTGGTAGACTTGTTAATATTATTTTTCTCATCTCAAAACTTTATGACTTGATTTTCTTACGTGTAGTAATTAACCTATTATTACATATTATTTATAATGTACAATACAGGAAGCTGTACATAGATAATGTCTAAAAAATTACCTAAACATTTTCTTTTGAGGCAGTCAGATGTTGTATGAAAAGTAATAAAATGAATAACAGCTAAATGTATTTATTTATTTATTATAAAATTTCTTAAAGATAATTTCAAAAATTATATTACAAATCACTTCCACCCTAATCTTTCTGGAAGAAATCAGTGCGTTGGTGTTGGTAATGATAGGTATAACGTTAGGCGATATAAAAAAATAAAATATAAAATGAATTTAATTAAACTTGTTAAAATAAAATATTGAAGTTAGGCTAAGCCTACACTAGTTTTCTTTACCTGTTGTCTTTTTACAACTTACAACTCAGGATCGTGAGATTCCTGAACAAGTACACGCTGGATTGTTGGACAATGAAATCATAATATAATGGTTCACATAACAACTAATTTTTTTATTGGCCGCTTTAGCCCTGCATGTTCCTTTTTATATCAAGTTACAAAAAATTTACAACCTTATAAGTCATCTCGACAAAAAATGTAGTCAAACAAATAACATAAATCAATTTAAATTCAAAAATATATATGGTACATATAGATATTTAATACTTACGAAAAGGCAGACACATAAACTAATTAATTTAAAAAAAGAAAAAGTAAACCCCACTCGCACGCGCAACACCTAGCTAGCCTAGTTCATTGTCGTGTCCGATTTACTGTCACATTATTTAAGCAACCGCAATACACACCATTGTCGATGATAATTTTTAATTCTCGTAAAAATTCAAATCAGTTTTTCAATAACTCACTCAAAACACCCTTTACGACTTTGTAGATTACTAATAAATGTTACATATTTAAACTGTTAATTAATGCGCAACACTTCAAGCGATGTTCACCTCTTGGACTCTCGTTGACAAGTGCCGTTAGCGTTCTTTCTCCCACCGCTACATCCAGCCGGCGTCTATTTTCTCTCTACCAATCAGAAACGTCTGACGACACACAGATGTTCAAAGTTGCGTCAGATTCTTTTGGTTGCTAGCTACGCGTTCTTTCTGGATCTTGCATGTTGAAAATCACGTAGACCATTTTTCCTGGAATTAGCTTGCAGGTGTTCGCTTCTTATCTCGTCTAGACTGGTGTGGACGTTACTTTTCTAAATGCGTCTCGAAACTCATATACTTTCCGCGTCTTAAAGTCAGTACATAAACTGTCTATTTTTTAAACTCACATATAGATTGAATATAATAATTACTTTTAATACTTGTCTGCCTTTTACATTTATTCAAATTAATACTAAAGTTGACTTTTAAAATTTGTCTGCCTTTATCAAAATATTGAACCGACTCATGTCTTATGCATTTTCCCTACCCTTTACTTTTAATCGTGAAGCTTTAGTTGAACACTTTTTATTTCTTTATTTTACCTTAATTCAACAATCTTACATAGGTCAAGTTGGAAGGAAGTCTGTACTGGAGTTTCACAGGGCTCAGTCTTAGGATCTTTACTGTTTAGTTTGTACATTGATGATATTCAATCTGTTCTAAAATACTGTAAATTTCATCTATACGCTGACGATTTTTGAATATATTTGCACTTTGGTAGTGTTGACAGAGCAGTGGAGAATATGAATTATGATCTGAAAAATACTATCCTATGGGCTAAGAAAAATTGACTTTTAATCAACAGAGCTCAGACAAAACCGAACATTTTAGGATTTTCTCGATTACTTAATAAAACAGACATGATGACGTTTCCTAGAATTCAGTTTGACAATGACTTTTTATACTACTATGATAAAGTGAAAGGTTTGGGACAGTAGAATGACCTGGGTGATTATGTGACCAGACATGTAATAGGGTTTTTGCTGGGATGTACTACTTGAAAAAATGCAAGAGCTTAGCGCTCCAAACTGAAGCATTCCTACTAAAATTCTTAACGTTTCCTTACTTTGCTTACTGTGACAGTGTAGTCAATGACATGTCTGTAATTCTGGCCAACAAATTGCAGCGGGCACAGAATTGCTGCGTACGGTTTATTTTTAGTTTAAAACTCAATGTTCTTGTAACTCCTTATTATAAAGAACTTAGTATCTCAAAACTTAACGATATTTTAATTACTTTGCATTCGGTCCTACAGACTGGAGTGCCTGGTTATTTGGCTGAAAAGTTTGCTTTCACCTCCGATTTAAGTGTAAAGAGTACTAGAGAAGAGGTTCCACTTTGCTTGTTATACCACTACATAGAATCCTCATTTTTAATAAATCCTGTACTGTTGTGGAACTTACTTCCAGAAGTAATTAAATCTGAAGTCGTATCCAGTTTTCTAAGTTACCTAAGACTTTCTTGTTGAGTAGAATGGATCAAGTGTCCTTACCTTGGGGTGTGATGGGATAGTTAGTTATTTTATTATTATTATTAGTTTTTTTAGTAATATAATATTACTTATCTTACTTTTTGTGGAATCTGTTTTAAAATTACACATTATTTGTATTTTAAAAGACAATTTCAGTTTTAATGTTCATTTAAATATAATTTTTGTTAGTTATTATATTTAGTTTCTTATTTTAACCCTGGAACCGCTCATGAAAACACATTTTTAAGAGTCATGCTTACCCGTGGGGAGAAATCACATTTTAGTTACTTTTTAATCCGTAAGCGCTGCCTGTATCAGTGCTCTGAACTGTCACTGCTAATTCTCCTTTGCCCCCTCCATCTCGTCGGCACACCAGACAGAGTGAGAGAGACAGAAAGTTTAACACAATATTTCATTTCATTCCTTTGCCTTACCGTGGCTTCAGTTCAGAATCCTTATTTTATGTTGGTAGCTAAATGCAGTAGTTTGGTGGTTGGTCTGATATAAGAGAAAGTAATGATTTAGGCCTATACAATGAAAAATTTCGATCAGTAATGATTTTGATGAAAAATTTCGGAGAAATTGAGAAAAAAAACTTTTTTTTATTTTCTTTCGTTCACGATATCTCACGAACGAATTTACCGATTTTGACCGAATTGGTAGTGATCGACGTCACTTTTCAAGGTTAAAAGCTGATTAGATTTTGGAATTGATCGGTAAAGCCGTTTAAAAGTTATTCCAAAAAATCCTGATTTGAAATTTTTTTATTTCTTAGCTTTTTTGAAATTTCTCAGAACCTACCTGTCCGAATTAGTTGAAATTTTCAGGAAATCTAAGTTTGATGGAACTCTTTAGAACGCCGTTTGGTAGGATCCAATCGGTTAAGCCGTTCAAAAGTTATAAGCGGGTCACATACTTACATACACACACACACACACACACACATACATACAGACAGGGTGACACCCTTTCGAGAGTGGTCAGGGAAGATTCCTAGGACCTCAAAACGTCGAGTTCTGATGAATACTCGATTTTCGAAAAACGGGGTGAAACCAATAACTTCCCGATTTTAGAAAATTTTCAATACACTACATACAAAATTTGTCTGGTTTTGTTACTAATTCTCTAAGTTTGTTGCAAAAATTACGCAGAAGGTGATTTTTGCACTCAACCTTTTCTACGGTTAAATTTTTGTACGGCCGTTTATCAAGAATTTCCTTGTAAACACTACTATCACCATCCCCTATAAATCTATAAATTTATATTTTGAACATTCACATGCCTAATAGGATCATCTAGATAAAGTCAAAAATCAATTGGTCTGAGAAATAATTGTGCACGAGATAGATCTGCCTCGTCACACAAATTATAAATATAGGCCTACACTAAACAAGTGCGGGATTTTGTACTAATAGGAAATTTAAAAACCCTAACTACCAGGAACCGCGACAACCACAGGCTTTGTTTAATCAACCCGGCAGATTAAAAGGTGTTACATAGATTATCAATTAGTTTACCGTTTCATAAAAGAGTAAACAAACTACAATATTGCTGACTTCCCTTTGATTGCAATTCTGAGGTTTTATAAGTAGTAAAATCTATGTGAAAGGAAATGACACAGGAAGTCTTGTGCCAATTAAATGAAAAAACATAACTCCTTTTTTTCAGAAATAAAAGGTAGGCTACGCCTGAAGCTTGTAAAATACTATTAACAAAATTTGTTAAAACCAGTATAAGGTAGCGAACAACATTAAACCAACATTAACCTAACAATACGAAAATATGAAAAAGTATAAACAGATTTTGATTTATTATTATAAATTTCGTGGTACACAAATAAACTTTAATCTATAATTATTTACCTGTAATAGGTAACCTAACTATTATGGTGATAAGTAGTTATTTCAAAATATGGGTATAGGCTACTAATAAGTTAAACATTTTAAAAGTAAACAATAGGCCTAATCATTTTTGCAAATCAATTATGTAGTTACTATTATGAAATAAATGTCTGTAAAATTTACGAACAGTTTTGATTTGATAAGATTTATTTTGAAGATTTGTATTTTAGCAAGTGAACAGAATATACAAGTAAAATACAAATATTAGTTCTGTTGTAAATTATATATTAAATAGTCTTCTAGAAACAAAATTTGTCATTCATTCGAAAGTTTTTAGGCCTAAACTGAAGGAAGAAAGTATAAATGTAACAAAAACTGTATTTTAGGCTTAGTTAAAAACGAGTTTCAGACAGTTCGAATTTTGTTGAATAATATAAAAATATTACTCTACAAATTAATTTATAAATTATATACAATGAGATTGTATGCAAAAATTAACTTTTATTTTCCCAGTATTAATCCTGGAGGTAAACGCCTCTTCTTTTTAACTGCATAGAGATTCAAGGCCTTCCCTTTTCCTTTTCTTAGTCTTTGTTTTTTAGAAGGCATAGTACTGTATTAGCAATTATTGGTAAAAGGCAGATAATAAAGGCCTAATCTTAGTGACGAAAAGAAAATGAATAAAATACCTAAACACTAACAACTGTTGATTTCGCAGTAATCAAACCAAATCGAATTCGGTCCGTTTGAATTAATATTGACAGTGTCAAAATCTTTTTTACAAGAAAATACAATAAGGTCCAGTATAACACAATCACTTATGATTCATAATAATATTATTTGTAGTTGTTGTACTACTGCATAAAGTCTACGGAGGGATAGAAAGGTGGGGGACAGGAGCAGGAGGGAGAGTAGGGGTAAACAGCACTGGCACAACCTATTGCAAAATCCTTGAACTACTACCGACTTGCACAAAAAATATTCTTTGAAATAGGTTAACTAAACACTCTTAAACACAAAAATGGAAATAGTATGAATTAAAACAATTCAATAGTTCCCAAAACAAAATCACAAGCTCTCGTTTCATATAAATTTTATTTTTAAAATATACATTTTGAAGTATGTAAAAACGGAACGAAAAACACGTATTTTTTCTTATGGGAAAAGCTAAATTTGATTTCCAATTTTTGTACACATGTTTAATATAAAATGATTAAAACTATTCAATAGAAATGTTTAATAGATTTAGTTGTAGATAACTATTTGGACAAAATCTTGCTAAAAGCCTTAGTTTCACGGTAAATAACAAATTAAGATTCACCTCCTATGTTAATAGCGCTGTCACTTTCACAGCGCACTAAAGTTGGTATGCATGGCTCGTAACACGTGATTGTATTGAATATTTGACCCACTAAAAATCTTCCAATCTCAAAAAGACAAACACCATTGGAAATGTAATGTTTCAAACTTCAATTTTTGTATTTAACATTTCTTTCTAAAACGTATGTTAACATATGTAATCATCGTTTTTTTTTTTGTTTTCTGTAAACGTTTTGCCGCGCATGAAATACATAGCAATTATGAGCTATGAAATAGAGATTTTGTCACTTCTCTAAAGCTGAATTGCGCTCGACCGGGATATTTTGACAATAAAGTAGAGATACCTTTGGATTCGTTAAGATTTTAACTTTCTAAAACTGCCTTCAAAACAAAAGTCACTTGCATAGTTCCAAAGATATGGAACTGTCTGTAAACCTTTGCAATTGAGCAGATTTCAACCAATAAAACAGCACATTTTGCGTTCCAGATATCTTTTATAATTTGAATTATTTCAATAAACCTTTTGATATCTATTTATAGACCAAAGTTCAATCTTTCATTTGGTGTAAAGCAAACTATATTTGACTTTTTAGATGTTATTCAAACAGCAGTTGAAAGTACAGACTTGCACAGAATTCATACTACCGCTTGAGTTCGGTTAGCACCCTTGTAGTTGGAACATAAAAACTGGTGTTTTCAAAATAAGAAATTTGAAATTGATAAATGTTTTTATACAGTTCTATCTATAACTAAATTACGAAACTTTTTTAAATTAATGGAAAAAATTACAAAAAATGTTACTACTTGTTAAGTAGACCTAAAGTTGAACTTTTATTTTTCGTAACTGAACATTTTTTGTTTTTTGAGCTAATAAATTTTACATCTATCACTTTTTTACTGGCATACTTAAATTATTTGAACCTTTCTCTACAAAAAAGCTATGGAACACTATTTTTGGCGAATTTTTGAAAAAATGCTTGCACACGCCAAAAAATCCATTTTTGTTAAAGCCGCCTGTTTTAAAGGTTAAATTGTTCAATGTACTTTATTTTAGTTTGATATTAATTTTTAATTTAATTTTCTGCTGATTATTATTTTTTGTTTGAATATTATAATGTATTTATTGTAATGGTAATGTCTGAAATCTTGTGGGGTTAGGTGGTGGAGAGGACTAACCTCGTCTGACTAAATGAAGGCAATTCAATTCAATCTTCCAAAGAGCTCATTGATTTTAAAACGGGAGAGGGTGTTTGTCGAGATTTCTTCTGCCTTACAAAAAACATTCAAATTTAATGTGCCAATAGGTTTTAGTTTTTTAATGTAATTTTAAATTCAAAATAAGAATATTATAAATAATTTCAAGTACCGGTAATAAAAATGTGTAGCAGTTTCATTTTGAGTTTATATTTAGGCAAAATGCTCTCAGTTCTTGTACCTTATTAAGTTTAAAAACTGAAACATTTCAACCAAATAATCATAAGTATTCTTAGATTTACATGTATTTATTATTACAGTATTGTTACTATTTAAAAAAATTATACTATCACAATTACGTTCAATGTACAAAAAATTTGGGTCTGCGTCGGACCAGACGGTGGAAGTTCTACTTCTTTGGCCATCCAATGATATAGACAGGTAGACCTACTATTGATTTAATATATTTTGGGGAAAACTAGTCATAACTTAGAGTCGCCCTACTATTTTGTAGATGATAGCCTATTCTTTTATAAAAACTTTAACCAACACTGAAGGCATATTTTAAAATTAATATCCCATTTTTTCCTTCTTTGTTACATACGCTTATGAATACTATTGTTGCATCTGTTTGGTTGGTCACAATTAGTCTGGGGACCATGATCAGTGCTCACTTACTACACCCAACAAAATGAATGAGCTCCCAAAGTTTCTGCATATCGTCGTGAATCACCCTGCTTATAAAATTTTTAATGACTGCCGAAAACGTGTTCAGGGGACCATGATCAGTGCTCACTTACTACACCCAACAAAATTAATATCGCCTTTTCATCGGTCCTTGATAATTGTGCAAAGTTTCAAATCAATCCGACTTTTTGAAGGGGGTGAAAATCACGTCATGTTCTGGGGACCACAATCAGTGCTCACTTACTACACCCAACAAAATTAATATTGCATTGCCATAGGTCCTTGATAAGTGTAAAGTTTAAAATCAATCCGACGTTTTGAAGTATAGGAAAGTATACGATTATACGAAGAAAGGTATAAAAAGGCACTTTCCGGATTGTACTCCTATAACGCGTGACACGGTTTCTCGACCGACACCCCATCCCGATTACAACGGGCGCAAAGAAGTATAACTTCAAATAGTTTTTGATGTTGAAGAACAACTGGACGAGCATCAGTTAGTGTAGTCTTGTATATTTGTATTGCAGTGTTATACATTATTTGCTTGGTTGTAGGCTTGCAAGTGTTGTTTACAGGATACAGTCATCTATGTTGTTGCCAATGATAACATATTTCATGCTACTCAAGATATGGAAAATAAAATGAAGTCGATGGTTCAAGAAGGGATAAAGAAAGTTATGGTGAAACCATTGCCTAGGAGAATGTCCGCTATGGACCAGTCCAACGAAACATTAAAGTGAGTACTTTGTAGTACAATTTTTAATCAAACTTCTGTTTCTACACATATTGCTTACTGCAATACAGTATACTGTATGTATATGTACAGTTAACTCTTTTTTTTAAATATCTTTATTTTTAGTATAAGAATCGTAAAATGTTCAGCAGAATTTTTATATGATATGTTTGTATTTGTTTTCTATTGAATTTATTTATTTAAAATTAAATGCTGTACAATTTTTATTCCCTGTTAATTAGTATTCGTTTGTACTCCCTTGCTTCTTCTTGAATATTGGCCTTTCGGTGTTGTACAGTTCTTCGTTTATCAGCCATACAAAAAAATCCGGTGCCTTTAAATCAGATGAACGCAGTGACCATTTAAAATTTGAAAATCACAATATTATTCGTTTGCCAAATATTTTCTTCAAAAGAGCCATAGTTTTACAGGCTGTATGGCCACAATTCTCGATTGTTCTCCTCCCCTGGCCTTAAAAATGTTAATTATTGTCCTGTAAAGTGCCAGCGACATTAACCAGTTTGTCCTTCGTCGTTTTCAAAAAAGTATGGTCCAATGATCCTTTCTACTGTTACACCACCAAGTACTGTGCACCTAACCGGATGCATTTGATGTTTACAATAATTACTCTTTCATGTTCGGCACCCCATATCCTACAGTTTTGTTTATTCATGTAACCATTTAGGTGAAAATGGGCCTCATCGGTAATTATGAGGTTGTTAATAAACTCGTTTTGATTTGATCTTGGAACAAAACACGGAGCATATTCAATCATTTTGTTTTAACTCATGTACCAATTATTGCATCCTATAGGAAATAAACGGTACCAGGAACTGGCACATACTTTCTCACAAACATATTTAAATTATTAAACAGATTCACTGTGACTTCATAATAGTAGGTGGGGTAGGAGAGGTGATTTATTAGAGTAGGAGATTAACTAATAAATATTATTATTATTATCTAGAGATAAAACTATTTGATTGATTTCGAACAAATTTGCACCAAACACGTCAATTAGACCTATATAGATGCACGAAAAAAGGTTTTGAAAATTTTTGAAAAACAACCCCCTTTATGGCCACAAAACCCCCCAAAATCAGTTATTATTATTAGCTAAACGAGAGTTTTTAGAAAGATGCGGTTTTTGCATATGGTAGTGTACATTAAAGGCTACAAATAAGCCAAATTTTATGAAAATCGTTAGAGCCGTTTTTTATAAAAAAATTATAACTGATTTATTGGGGCTTTTTTTGCCAAAAAGGGGGTTGTTTTTCAAAATTGTTTTTCGTGCATCTATACAGGCCTACTTGACATATCTGGTGCAAATTTGTTTGAAATCGATCGAATAGTTTTCGCTCTAGCTTTGTATACATACAGACATACATACATACAGACAGACATTTTGTAAAAACCACTTTTTTATACTCAGGGGGTCCCAAAACGGATATTTCCACAAAAATCTCAACATTGATTTTTTTTTGCGATCACTATACTTTCTCTATACTATAGTATAGTGAGAAAGTAAAAGGTGTAACTGCCGCAAAATCTTTTGCAAAGACCATCTAGTTAGCACCAACTGCCGAGTATGTCGCCTCGTAGATGTTTCAGGATGTTCCTCAATACTTTCTTGTACCCGAGCAATGTTTTCCTCATTTCAAACTGCACGAGATCTTCTTGAACGATGAAGACAGCCCCTTGTTACTGAAAGTGCTGAACCAATCGATAAATTATTGGAGCACTAGGTGCATTTGAAACATTAAAGAAATCCTCTTTGTGCCAGAATAATCGAATGTTGCCTTCCAATGTTCGAATGTTGCCTAAAATCAAACAAGTTTTCTAAATAATATGACTTACCGTGACATTAGTCAATATTTCTTTTCTTTTTACTATCACTATCGGCCATGTTGGCTATTTTGTAGTGGCTATGGATGGGTAGTTCCCATTGTCATTATAAAAAAACAACAGTACGCAAGTGACAGTGGGCCTACTACACGATAAATATAAAGTGTGTACAGAGTTTGTGTTCGTATGTCTATGTATTTTTAAACAACGGGAACTACCCAAGCAAGCACTCGTTACTTACTGAATAGCCAAAATGAATGCGATAGTGAAAAGAAAAGCATTATTGACTATTGTGATGGTAAGTCATATTAATATATTTAGTATTAATCAATAGTTGGAATGGCGATAAGAAATATGTATTTTCTTCTTTGCTTTAAGCTGAGTCTCTCTATTAAAAATTTTGTCGCCATTCCGAATAATATAATAATAATAATAATAATAATAACAATGCTATATTTATCTCCCAAAGTATACAAACAATTACACAAGCATTGAATGGCACTGGTCACTTTGACCGTCGGCCAGGTAGGTAGCATCCAAAATTATCGCCATTCCGAATATTGGTATATTTAAAATTAAGCTTTTCAAAGCCAATTCTGTAACAAAAAAAGAAAATTTACTAAAATAAAAATGTTATTCATAAACATAACGTTGATTATGCCACAACCTTTACAACTAATAGGTCACATATATGATTAAATGGAGTTTTAAACCGATCAATAAGCCTTGTTTTATATCATGTCCGCTTCAGCAACATAACATTGTATCTGTATATTAAGCAGCATTGGAATGTGTTTTCGACATTTTCAGTATTGTGAGGAAAATATGATGATCTAGTACTACTAATAGAAGATGCACCAACAAATGCAGGGTTGATTGCAAGTTGAGATACAGTGCTGTACAGAGTTGGAAGCCCTAAACAAGGAGGCAAACAAATGGTATTTATACACTCTACTTAGTCTAAAACCCTATACAAGTCAGGTGGTAGCCCTATGTCACTATGCTTAGATATAGTTTGTATTTGATTCTGTCTGTGTATAAGGTGAGACACAAATTATCAAAAGTACTTCAGATACACTTGTTTTGTGCAAAAAGCAAATTCAAAATATAAGTTCAAGGGCATCATCCCAATACCATCATACAGGTAGTCCTCGTTATACACGGTAGATGCGTTCCGGCAAAGTGCCGCGTATAACGGGGACTATTTATAGACTGACGCTATAGCCAAAAATAGAACGTCATACAGCTTAGTATTGATATTGATCAAGTAGGCTTACATTAAAATAGATTTTAGTAGTAATTAAAATAAACGGTTTTGTTTTTCAAATTAATTTTAGTGACTAAATTCTCAACAAAATCAAATGACTTAATTGTTGACTAAATTCTTTACAAACAATACAGTAAATGAAAAATGTGTACGTATAGTACAGGTGCTTTACATTTCACACATATAAATAAGTTGAGTAAATAAAGTTATAAAAAGATAAATGAAGTAGAATAGTTTTAACTAAATTAAAATTACAGTAAAATATTTTCAAAGAAATTAAGTTTTTTTACTACATTTTAAATTATCACTCGAGACCAATATTTTCGCTACTGACGTGGAATGATAGCTTGATGTGACTGACTAAGTTGTAAAAATAGACAAACCCAGACAATAACAGAGCAAGTAGGGGTACCGTTATAAGAGCACTGACCTTGAGGGGAGAGTGAGATGACAAACAGCGCGTCAATAACTTATAAAATTATCAACTGTAGCCTACAGTCCAAACAACTCGGCTCAAATACAAAACCTTTTAAGGACTTTTTTACCATGTAAAAGTGAAATCACGTAAAGGGGACCACTTATAAATGAGGACTGCCTGTATGTGAAACTGTTAGTAATCGTAGTGTAGCCCCAAGGATGTTCCCTGCAACATTTAGTGTGTGTTTTGGTCTGTTAGTATATGAAAGGGGTTGCAAGATTAAGTAATTGGAAAACACTGGAACGGTTCGTCTTCCATTTATAATTCACAATAACTTATCCATGATCACTAATGTTTACTACCAAATCTGACCTCAGATACCTAGTTAATCTATTAAATCTGTGCACTTTATGCTAAAAGAAATCGGGTTGGCCACAGAACATGCCAAGGTTCTGCTTGCTACTCGCTTGCAAAGTTTTATAACCAATCATCTCAACCCAAACGCGTACATGACATTATATTTTAATAATAATTTCTAACTTTAAAAACTAAAAATGTATTTAAATTAAATAAATTATAGGTTCATGGGACTGTGGATGAACTCTTATGAATTGAGGGTGCCAACAATAACAATCAACAAAGCATGACGACTGATTATAAAAGTTTACTCAAAAATGTTAGTAAATTTTATATATAAATAATTGAACAAATCATATGGAAATATATATACATGAAAATTCAAGTACACTAAAGTCCGGTTTATGCGGCCTCGTTTTATCCGACCCCTCGGATTATCCGGCCCAGCATCCAAAGAATGTAATGAAATAAATGTAGCACTATCTAAGCGATCTGAAAACATCTTACAACACGTAAGAACACCTGCAATGTAGTGACGACAACGGCATTACGGTTGTGTGTTGCGGCTAGTATCAACGTAAAATAGCAGGCGTTAGTACGTAAAGTGTTATTCACAAAGCTGTAGATCGTGTAGTTTCCTTGCAGCCCGCACAGAGGCGCTATCTTATCGATAGTCGCTAGATTGTTTCCCGCTCTTTTTATTCTCTCTTCACATCAGTCATCAGTTGTATCTCTGCTATTTAGCATTTGTTTGAGGTTTTTATCTAGTTAAAATATGTTACACTTGTAACAATGTTGTATCTACTATAATAAACCCCAAGATTTGGTCCATCTATTTGTTGTTTTATCAAATGATTCCAATTTAAATTAAAGTAGAACTGTAAAGTTTTCTCTTTAAAATGGCTTATTTTAACCCTAAACCAGATTATCCGGCTTTTATGGTATCCAGCCTGGTACTCCACCATATTAGGCCGGATAAACCGGACTCTACTGTATTAGTTTTAAACAAAACAAAAATGTAACATTTTATATTAAAAATATTAATTTAAAAAATCTAATAATGTTTAAAAATTAGAAAACTAATATGCAGACAAATCAATAGTAATATATAAATATGAAACGGTACTTTCAATGTCCTAGATACCAGATATATCAATGTTCTACCGACTATGCAGAAAACTTAATCATGTTGTGAGCACGTTTACACAGTTAATTCTTTTTAAATCGCTTTAACTTATTTCAGACAAAAAGATTCTTTTGACACTAGTCACAGTTAACTGTTTGAAACTTGCAATAACAGTTTAATTTTGTTTACTGTTACGGTAGTACAATTTGTAAATAAATGACGATGATTCAAACCAGGTCCATACGGTTTGATGATTCTGTATGGACTCTTTTTTTTTTTTTTTTTTAGTAGAGTTAAAACCCTCTGAGGATGATGACCATGTCATCGAAATGTACATAAGGGTAAGGTATTAAACTTAACTTACAATTTAGTTGTTTAGTTATAGTTTTTGCTCCGTGTTTTGTGGTTCGGGTTTTTATTTAAATCAGTGTAAATATTGAGTGTTTATTTTGTATAATTTTAATTAAATTTTGAGGTAATTTAGTTTTACAAATAATACAGAATGATAAAAGGAAAGAGAAATTGATTAAATAAAATATTAAATAAAAATACCTAAAATAGCTCCTTGTACAAATTATTCCTTATCATCTAATATTTACAATTAAAATTATACATTCGGCATTTCAAATTTGGTTCCGTGAAGGTGAAGGTTCAAATTTGGCAATCACGTAATCGTGGGCGGAGTCTAACAAATATGGCCTACGTCTGTTTTAGGCGATAGCTGACATTCAGGTTACTTTTGACTAATTATATCGGCTTAATGGCACTTCTTCTGGGATTTTAATAAAGACATTTTATATGTAGAATTTTCCGTTCTATCTGACGGTTGTGTTCCTTTTTTACTTTGAAACTTGGTTTCGTTGGGATTGATTGTTTTATTTCTGACTTGGCCTAGATTTTGTATATCCTCCTAGTTTCGGTTGGATTTAAAATGTAAATTTCGGTCGATTGCTTTGTTATTGAATTTATATTATAATTTGTATGGATTGGTCGATTGATTTAGATATATTCTGATGTAGGAAAGAGATAGATACAAGGTTGGAAAATAATTTTAATTATTCAAAATGTTGTCGAAAGTCGGGTATTTCAATGTTATAATTTAGTGTTTGCGATCCTGGCCGCTAGATGTCGTTGGTTCATATTATACATGAATGGACTCCAATTGCAGGTTTTTCTGCCTCTCTCGCACTCATGCGTGTTTAGTTTAGAATGACTTTATTTCTTATTCATTCGATTGATTATTATTATGGAAGGATATTTTGAATTGTTACAGTCTGCAATTAAATATTGTTTTACTTTTAAAAAAAAGTAATAAATTTTGCCTGCATCTAACCTTTTTTAGATTTACAATAAATCATTGATTTATTTAAAACTAGGGGAGACCCCTGTGTGCTCCGCACGCCAACCCCCAAAGGAACCTTCTTAAAACATATGTTGTTTTATTTGTAATAAAGGTGTAGGATTAATAATAACCTCAAAACTAAGATGGTAAATAATGTTAAATGTTCAAATTAAATTATTTATTATATTTCATAACAGAAGTTATAATGATGGTTAAAAGAACCAGCAAGGCTCAGGTCTACACTTTAAAATCCTAACCTAAAAGCTAGAAATACAAAAATAATTGCTTCAAATTTTGAAATCTGCTGTTAATGGAAATATTGGAGGAAACAGCTATATTACCTGTTATTTTATTCAATTGGTTGCTATGGTAATAAATATAAATACATGTGTTGGTTTATCATTCTAGGCCTAACCTAAGAATTTTTTGTGACTAAATTTACAAATTTTGAAATAAAAAAAAGGTTTTTATCAAAATGAGTTATAGCCTATGTTACTCAGGGATAGTGTAGCTTTTTATTAGTAAAACTATTTTTTCAATCGGTTCAGTAGTTCCAGAGATTACTCCCTACATACAAACAAACAAACAAACTTTACCTCTTTATAATATTAGTATAGATAGATTGGACTTTCTATAATTACAGGGTCAAAAATATTGAAAATTACTCTAGGATGCACTTATGTTAAGCAATTAGCAAAGTCTGTTATCAACGCTAATTTCTGGTTTGTTTACGTTTCTAGACATCTATTTACAAAGGCTGATTACATATACTTATTCTTTATATTATTGACAAGAAGTATTGTCATGTGCATGAATGAACTTACACATCATTTTAGAAATAATCAATCCTATATAAGTTGTTGTACTTATTTGTGTCCGGATAAACCAGATTCTTTAGTAATGTAAGCTACACAGTGGGTTGTACAATCTCATCGCCAGTCTAATAAAATATGTATCGGAAAATAAACTAAAATAACTCGCAAACTACTACACAGATAGTACAGAGAAATCATTAAAGCCGTACTTGGCTCTAAGTGCAGTCGGCTCGCTTCCTGCCACCCAGCACCGCTCGATTCGGCGTTCCATATTTATAGTTCTATGCATAGGATGCACTTATTTTGTGTTATCACCAAATTCAAAATTTAATTTGTGGTAACCAAGGGTGTTCTCAACGCCATAATTTTATACATATTTTGATTTGTAAGTACATTATAATCTTGATATATCCGACACTATAGGACCAGACAACCATCGGATTACATATAGGCTACATTCCGGATTATCGGGAGTACAAAATAAATATACAGTAAGACCTCGATAATCCGGCACTCTATAATCCGTCAGACTCGATAGTTCGGCATCAATCATCTTGAAAATTTGCACTTATTAAAAATAGCAGTTTTGGTAATTATTGAGTGATTTAAACCCGGTCTACACTGTCTGTTGGCTCGGCATCCGTTAAAAACAGTGTGTAAAAATCTGCTGCTCAATAAACTTGTCCAAAACAAACATTTCAATCAAAATTTCTCCTAAAAATCGAACTGATTCAAAACAATGTGCTCTCGTCGTACTTTAAAAACGTTTAAGGGACTGTTTAACACTTTCGTTGCTGACGGTATTTTATTGAACGTGTTCCACTCAATGAAGATTATTTGAACAAATTGAAATCTTTTAAAAAAGATACATTGAATTTCTTGCAAATAGTTGTTCGATTTAAAACCGCTTTCAGGGTATCTACTAGTCCTAGAAATAAAAATCAGCGACTTTTCAGTGACTTTTAGGGTAAAAATTTAAAAAATCGAGTTTCTATATACAAAGTCTTTATTCTGTAAAACTTAAAATTACTTATGACTTATGTCTACTTCTCTTAGTAATACACCCAACTAGTGATACACGAAATGCGTGATTAGTCGATTGTATCGATTGTTCAAACATCTCGAGCATCAAACAATCGCACATCACTACGCCACAACTTGTCTGCTCCGCTGTTCACTACTATGCCCATACTCCCCCTTAACGAATGCTGTTCCTGTTTATATTCATGTTTCGGCAAAAAAGACATTGAAACAACATAAAACACATAATTACTCCGCTTCATATATGCTCAAAATTATTTTAAAGGCTAGATATTATGTCTTATAAAAAACTTATCAGGATAATATATTACAGGAAAATATTTTATCATCTTGAAGCCTGGGGCTATGATCGCAATTATAACATCAGCGTGTCACTCGCACGATAGTATACGTAACTTTTTTTATATTTGTTACAATCCAGCGCTCAGAGAGCTTATATTATAAATATTTTATGTACAAAATGATTTTGTTTTAGGCTTTTAAAATTTATTAGTTAGCGGCAATCTCTCTACGCAGTTAATGTTACGTAGTTTCAACGTTTAATTTACCTGTTCATATACAGTACATGTGCGTTTATTTATAGTTTATTCCCTGTCTAAACCATTTTAAAGGAAGACCTCGATAATCCGGCATCACCGGATCCCCGATCGTGCCGGATTATTGAGGTCTTACTGTATATACATACATTCATTTATTTGACAACAACAAATATTTTATGTACATATTTAGAAACTTTTTAACAAGCATGCATACACTAAAGTGCAAACAAATTTAAATTATTAATTAAAATTGTGTGAAAAACAATCACGAATAGTATTTTGTTCCTTACAACATTTTATCAATATATTTATGCTGGGTTCCTTTTAAGCACCAATACATCTTAAACCTTTTCTCAAGAACACTGGATGGTGTTGCTTTAAATTTTCCTCCATCCGTGTGTGTGAGATTAAAAACAACTTCTTTAATGTTTACTTTTAAAATACCTAAATACTAACTTAAATATTACTGTAAGTAAAAAACAACTTATATGACTTAATAAACTTTAGTAGTCTAACTAAAACTATTTTGTTACAGACATGATTAAATGTAATGTTAAACCAAACACTAAGGGTGATTTTATAAGATCATGTCTGCTTCAGCAACATAACAATGTATCTGCATATTAAGCAGCAATGTAATGTGTTGTTGGCATTTTCAGTATTGTGAGGAGAATGTGATGATCCAGTAATAGAAGATGTGTCGGCACATGTAGAGTTGATTGCAAGTTGAGTCATTGCAGAGACAATCATTTCCAACTGTGAACAAGCAGGCTAACAAATAAATGGTATTTATAAACTTTACTTAACCAAAAAAAAGTCAGGTAATAGCAATAAAATAATGACTATGTCCCTCTGCTTACATGTAGTGTGTATTTGAGTCCGTTGATGTATAAGGGGATACAGATATTATACAAAATATTCCAGTTACACCTATTTTGTACAGTAAGCAAATTAAAAATATAACTTCAAGGGCATCATCCCAATATCACAAGTCCTTATTTGAAACTCAGGTGCTAGGTATTCAAAGTGCTAGGTGTGCCTAAAGAAGTTTTCACAAATTATCAAAAATACTCTAGTATGTACACAGTTTGGACAATTGGCAAATTAAAAATTTCACTGGAGGATAGCTTCAGCGGCATCATTATGAATATGAGAGTGTTCAAGAATCTAGAAAGATGCACTTATTTTGAGCAAGTGGCACATTCAAAATTAAATTTGAAGAGTAGCCCCAAGGGCACACTTCCTCTCATCAGCCCGTATTTATTGCCAACTAACAAATAAAAATGTATCTTGGGGTAGCCCCAAGGGTGTTCCTTTTTCCAACATTTAACCGTATTTTAGTTTGTTTGCATTATGAAGGGAATAATGAAAATTGCTCTAAGATGCACTTATATTAACCAATTAGCAAATTCCAAATTTTTCTTGATTTACCCCAAAGGAAGTAGTGCCTGTGCTACATGATACTTTCTAGGGGGGGCTAGACCGGGGTATATGGGGCTTAATATGTTCACTGCTAAGGACGCACATGTGAGCTTGACACTGAACACTATGAGAAGCGGCCGACGCACAGTGCATTGCACGCCAACCCCCGTATTGGAAGTATTTTCAATACACAGTGCATTTTAATACGCCAATTTTAAGCATATGTGCTATGGACGCACATGTGCGTCCGCTTTAAAATATTAGTGATTATTACGTAGAAAGGTTCAAAAATAAAAAATAAAGTAATTTCTACTCATTTAGACTATAAAAAATAAAAGGTCAGCTCCTAGCATAGGAAATACAAAATTTGCGTAGCAGTGTAACTTGTTAAGGAGTACCCTTCCCTCCTTTGGCAAAAGGAGTCCGGGGATATTTTGACCTCCCCAAGAAAACTTTTAAAATGTGGGAAGCCAATTTGGCTGTTCAGGTGAAATATTAACCCACACAGCATTGAGACTGTACCTTTACACCGTTAGTGAATACACAAAGTCCCATAATACTCCTAGAGGCCGCACCAAGTAGTGACCCAGCAGCTCATGCTTGAACTCTTGTAAAAAATAAAATAAGTATATGTAAAATCAATCGGCACGTAACATTTAAAACATATTTTAGTGCTAATCTCTTTAAAGAAAAATACCTGACTATAATTAATGATATACATATTATCCTTTCCCTGGGAGCTGGGGGGGGGGGGAGGTGGCCCCCTCTGCCCATAGGTATGAGCGCCCATGCTGTGCGATCATTTAGGTTTATTAGTATATTAGAGGTGAAAATAATCATAAATAATGATCTACGCTGCACTTATTTTGTGCAATTAGAAATCTCCAAATTCAATTTGTGGTTGCCCAAAGGGTGTTCTATATGCTAACATTTATTACATATTTTGGTATGTTTGTAAATAAGAGGGGTCAAAAATCATAAAAAAATGTCTTACGTAAACTGTTTACAACTTAATTGCCATTATTCTTGAAAACCGCTGATGTATTTTGAAAAACAGTTTTTGAGCACAGCGAACGAATGTGTTGGCCGAGTTTTATTTTCTTACCAGAAAAATGCATGGTTTTTAATCAACTTTAATTTGATGTATCACAAGCCATATGTGTCTATTACAAATTTTTGATATGGGGGTGCTGAGAGGGGGGATTTTGTAAATAGGTTTTCCAAGATTCCCCTGACGGTAAATAACTGTTCCAAGATCAGATTTTGCATATCTCTTTCCGTTTTTGAAATAATACAAACTTATAGACTAAGTTACTAAATAATATTTTTGAGCTGAGCGAACGAATACGTTACAAACCTTTTACTTTCTTACGACGAAAACGCAGGGTTTATAAAGGGCTTTAATTGGATGTATATGTGTCCCATTATAAATTTTTGCCATATGGAAGCGTCTGCCATGTTTAAAATAAATATAATGTCATCTGCTCAGAATTATAATGTAAAGATTAGTGTTGTATCTCTTTGTAATTATAAGAGAAATTACCTCTTTGTTTTGTTTTTATAAAGGGAAAAACATGTGATTTAATTGTTACAGTTTGATATTTATGTTGTAATTAAATAATAAAAATTATGTTTTATCTTAAAAAGTGTATTCTGTTATTTCATGCAAAAAAGATATAACAAATAGAATATAATTCGACCACGCAGCTGGACCGCTGACGTGAGTTGAGCAAATTTCCAAAATTAAGTTTATAAGCCTATGTTTTAGGGTTTCAACCAACAATTTGGGAAATAGGTCTACTCACGAAGGCGTTGATCAGCTGTCTATTTGTACGAAATATATTAGTAGAATTTGTTTCCTCCTAGTGGCCTCGCGAGTTTGCACCACTTGGCTTCAAACCGGGCACTTTTATGGTATTTTACGTTTTGGTCGAAAGGAAAATTTTTGCCCCCCTATGGGTATCTAAATATACATAATTTTATAGAGAATAAAGATAAGTTTGTAGTTTTTCAATAACACTGATATTTTTCGAGTTATTTAGCTTTATATGATTTCTAAAATGGTTTTTCTTAAATAAACGCTATCAAAATTATTTAAATTTAATTGATACCTACCTCAAAAGTCTTAGAATTGAAAGGAGAATATTCACTGAAAAAAGTTTTCTCTTATCTTTAACCGTTTAGAAAAT